>JAJJWW010016220.1:0-70929 GCA_023531295.1 Papaver armeniacum
AATATATGAAGACCCACGCATATATTCGGAATTTCACCAAACACTACTTACTTTTTCCCCTTAGACATAGTGTTTGAGTAGGCAATGAATAGTGAATACTTCCAGCTGCAACTATTAAGATTTAAGTTAAGAGAGTTTAGTATCTATGTTGCGTAATGCAATGTAGCCGATGCAAAAGAAATTCATTTAGCTCCATTGTTTGCTGTACGAATGTAGGTGCTCTCCAAGTAAAATTTGCATGAGTATGAATATGAATGAGATGGATTTGCATGAGTATGAATGAGACACAACAAGGGATTTACCAGGAATCCCACTATCAGTTGAAATTTGGGACTATTCATTTGTTCAGCTCCCCAAGTAAAATTTGGATAAAAATTTATAATTTAGTTTTAAAATTAAATCAGCAATGACCCTCAGTCGGCAGCGCCTGAAAGAAGCTTAAGAAGTTGTGCCCTTAAGGAAGTATCACGCTGTCGGGAAGAAGCTTAACAAGTTGTGGCCTTAAGATTACCAGTTTCACTGTTAACAGAATTCATTAACACCTGAACAGTTTCCAAATCTGTACCGTATAGTGTGGTTCTCTCATTACTGGACTGCAGATCGATTGCCCCGAACTATCTAAAACAAAGGATGGTAAAGTGTTTTATCATGCTAACACATCATAAAAAAGACTTTAAAAACGGCAAACTCTATATCACATGTTGTTCTGGGTTGTGCTCAAATTTTAACGTGTTGGCCGAGCTGTGCTTGTGCTAGCACGGCCCAGTTTACACCTATAGTGATGCCATAGTCCTTCTCTATGCTAGAGAAGATGTCAACCATTAAGTCGACCAAAATTCAGATTTCCTTATAGTATCATACTATGACCGGTCCGCATAGTGGCGCACAATGATGTTGCGTTACGGAGAATGTAACCCCGATGGAGATGGAGCCGCACAACTGGACGATGTAGCGCCAAAATGGTTGAGACAAGAAAGGTTACTTGGCACATGCAACATTATGAGATAGTGTTGCATATCCTTATTCGTAGTTAGCCAAGCTCAAGGAAGGAATAAAGGATGAGATGCAAAGTCATGGGATGACTTTGGCATAGTCTTAAGCTTTGGCCAAGGCTTGGGTGTGCATGTGCATCAATGGTGATGCCAAACATGCCATTGGTGATAGTTGCTCGTTAGAAGAGATGCAAGTGATGCATATGAAGCATGGAATTGGTACTAAGCAAGTCAAGACTTAGTTGGCATAATATTTGGATGTTGGCATCCAAATGGGCTAAGTGCACATTAAGCGATAATAGTGCAACGCAAGCTATAATGGCAAAGATTTGGCAGAATGCAAGCTGAGTTGCATGTTGCGATGTTGCGGAACTTGAGTGCAAGTGCCAGACGCAAAGAGTGTGTGCATCACACGCATGCCAAAGTAGAAGAGCAAGTTAGAGACGGTTATAAAGTGCTTTATAAACCGAGTTTGGCATATCCTAACCATTGAAGACAGTGTGGCGCCATTGCAAGCCAAAGCACCAAAGCTAGCAGATTAAAAAGTGGAATCGGCGGTTGAGGAACCCATGGACGGATGGTCGTTTCATGGGGCGTGCAACAGAGTTGCATACGGATTGGCCCTCGATTCTTGGCATTATAAATAGCCGAGAGAAGCTACACAAATCGGTGTTGTTCAATAGTTCAAGTGTTGAGGAACCATTTTGGCAAGAGAGAGTGAGTTTTTGTGAAGCTTAGAGAATAAGCTTGTAAGTCCATTGGTTGGACGTTTTTGTATCTTCCCTAAGCTAATAAAAGTGAGTTTGTTGGTTTATACATTTGGCATTGGTTCTCTGTTGATTTGATTATACTCCCCCAATTCTGTGAAGCATAAACATGGCAAGAACCTCTTTGTAGTATGGGCTACATTGTTTGGTAGAGAAAATCTGAGTAAGACTTGGGTTGCATACTCTTGGTAGAGTTGGTCGATTGCATTGGTGCAATCTTATAATTGAAATACAAGTGGGTGATTAGTGATCAACTTTGAACCACCGTGTTGCCGGGTTATACCTTCGCGAAAAATTGCTTGGAGCATTTGAAGGCGTGAAAATACGGGTATTATCGAGCGAAGGTTGCTGTTTTAGCTTTGTGTGGAAGATTTTTCTGTTTTGCTTAGTTTAGTTGTTGAATTGCTAGAGATAATGGCTGGTAAGAAGAGTTCGAGCAGATACTTGGTGATAGGATTGCTAACTTGGAAGATAGGATTGGTGGAGAGGTGCGCCATCCTAATGATGCCAATTATAGAGCAACGGTTATGGCTCGCATTCAAGCTCTTGATGAGTATGTTGCTGGAATGCTGGAGTCAAACCAAGATGCAACTGATAAGTATGGCGATTTGGAAGGCCAAATCGATGCTGTTAAGACCATGTTCACAGGTGCCTTGAAAGAACTAACTGATGAGATTAGTGTCTTAAGGCGTATGGTGGGTGTAATTGGTGCGAGATCGTGCTACTGCGGGTGGTAGTGGCGGTGACTTTACGAAGATTAGAGTCCCAGAACCTAAGTCGTTTGTTTGGCGCAAGAGATGCGAAGGCATTGGAGAATTTCATGTGGGACATGGACCAATACTTCAAGGCCGCGAACCCGGAAGAAAAAAAGGTTACTCTCGTTAGCATGTACCGGAAGGTGATGCGAAGTTATGGTGAGAACTAGAGCAGATGATGACCTTACCCGGTCGTCAAGTATCGTGACATAGGATGTCATGAGAGATGAATTGAAGAGTCAATTCTTGCCAAGCAATGCGGCTTGGTTAGCAGAGAGAACTTGCGTAAGCTAAGGCATACCGTACACCACGGGGAATACGTGAAAGAGTTTTCATCTCTCGATGCTAGATATTCGCAACATGTCCGAGGAAGACAAGTTGTTCAATTTTATATCCGGTTTGCAAGCATGGGCTCGGGCCGAAGTGCGAAGGCAAGGTGCCAAAGAACTACCTTCGGCCATTGCAATCGTGGACAGCCTTGCTGATTTTAGGTCAGTCAATACCTCAACTGATGCTAATAAGAAGGGCAAGGATAAGAGAAACCAGAAGAGTAAGGACAAGGATAAGAAAAGTTCTGAGGCTAAGGAGAAAAGCTATCAAAGGGATGATAGTTTAGCTATGAAGAACAAGGTCAGTGGTTTTTCTTATGCAAGGGTCCTCACCTTGCGCGTGATTGTCCAAAGAAAGAAAAATTGTCCGCAATCGTCACTGAGTGTAGTGGTGACAAAGAAGAAACTGATCAAGTGGAGCATGTAAATCCTATTCAACCATGCAACATAGTAGCACAAACAGCAGCAGTACAACATGGGCTGAGTGGCGCTGGCTTAGTTTATGTGAAGGTTGGCATACACAACCATCGTCTCTGGGGCATGGCAGATACTGGTCGTCGCAGACACTTTATGAGCTTGTCATTGGGTGAGTACTTGGGTTTGGAAGTATATCAAGTTGGTCACCGCATGAAGACAGTGAATGATATAGCTAAGCCAATCAAGGGGATGGGTGTGTAATGTTGAAGTAGGAGAATGGCGTGGCGGATCGCATTGTGATGGTGATGCATCCAAATGACTTTGAGATGATCCTGGTAACAACTTTTTCAAAGAAGCAGAGGCAACAGTGATGCCTCACCTTGGCGGAATTTTCATACAAAGTCCAAGTGCACCTTGTTTCGTGAAAGGTGTAAGGAAAGTTAGTCCGGTTGATATGAAGTGCGACATGGGAAAGGCAAGTGAGTTTGCTCGGTCAGCTCGCTCGAAGAAAGCTTTAGCTGAGATCCACATGGAATTTGGATATCCTATGGATCTTAGTGTCTCTTACTCTTCGTGATTAGCGCATGTATGGAGCGAGGGGCATTGCAGTCTTTGTTTGTAAGTGCCTGAACCCGCAAGGTTCTTTGAAGTATGGAGACTTTGGCATATTATCTCATTTGTTGTTTCAGTTTTCAAGTTAAGTTGGGTGTTGCTAATCTTACGGTCTTTGAAGATAGCACACTTTAGTTGGTGTATTTGCTTTGGTAATGTGTTTGCTTTTGTGAAGGCCGAGTGTTGCGATGGTGTAAAGGGAATGGTCCCTATGTTTCTTATGTAAGGCTAGTGTAATGAATGAAGGAGGTGTTTAAAAAAACCTTGTCTCTTTTTGCTTAATGTAAAACTAAGTTCATTGGGAAGCACTACAAGTATACTTAGCCAAAGTATACAATAAGAAACATTTGAAAGCAAAACCAAGCAAAGAAGTGAAGTTGGTGGCATAGGCAAGTTTGTCATTAGGAGAGTTACGTAGAAGTGCGGCGACAAGATTTGGCAGCGATAGCATGGAGTAACACAACAAGAATGAAGATGTAAGCCCATCAAGCATATGAGTTAAGAGAACTCATAGTTAGGAAGAACATGATGCTGTTTTTCCGCTACATTAAAGCGTAGCAGCTTGAAAGAACAAGAGAGGCCTTGTTAGTTTCAAGGGCGCGTGAAGAGGAGCCTGGTCTCTAGAGAGAGACGTTGTGATGTCACGGGTTTCTTAAGTCATGGCTAATGTCATGCATTTCAGTCGAGTTTGCACAGGAGTGTTGCAAGAGATTGAAGAACACTTAGACTACAATAAGTCCTGTTGAATTGCGAAGGTGCAATGCAAGTCAGAATTGAAGGCAAGTAAGATAAGTTATGCATATCAAGACGATATGTTAGCTTTTTGAAGTGTACACTTAGGCACAGAATGGCTTAAAAGAAGAATTTGTCTTGATGCAAGAGGCATAGCAACAGATTGCAAAGTAGCATTTGAGTGTTGAGATGTGAATGAAGTTGAGATTGGAGCATAGTCGATGATGCAACAATGAAGTCGAATCATGAGGCTCAATGGCAAGGCAAACAAACTAAGTGGCGGCGTAAAGCACTAGGCAAAGAAGTTTTGGCAAGGTTAAAGGCTAAACAAAGTTCTGATTTCGAAGGTGGTTCGGATGCGTGCAAGGCCAAGAAAAGTTCAAGAAAGGCCGGATCGATGTTGCATTCAACGAGGACGTTGAATGGATTAGGTGGGGAGGTCTATGACCGGTCCGCATAGTGGCGCACAATGATGTTGCGTTACGGAGAATGTAACCTGGCGAGATGGAGCCGCATTAACCGACGATGTAGCGCCAAAATGGTTGAGACAAGAAAGGTTACTTGGCACATGCAACATTATGAGATAGTGTTGCATATCCTTATTCAGAGTTAGCCAAGCTCAAGGAAGGAATAAAGGATGAGATGCAAAGTCATGGGATGACTTTGGCATAGTCGTAAGCTTTGGCCAAGGCTTGGACTGTGCATGTGCATCAATGGTGATGCCAAACATGCCATTGGTGATAGTTGCTCGTTAGAAGAGATGCAAGTGATGCATATGAAGCATGGAATTGGTACTAAGCAAGTCAAGACTTAGTTGGCATAATATTTGGATGTTGGCATCCAAATGGGCTAAGTGCACATTGTAAGCGATAATAGTGCAACGCAAGCTATAATGGCAGTATTTGGCAGAATGCAAGCTGAGTTGCATGTTGCGATGTTGCGGAACTTGAGTGCAAGTGCCAGATGCAAAGAGTGTGTGCATCACACGCATGCCAAAGTAGAAGAGCAAGTTAGAGACGGTTATAAAGTGCTTTATAACCGAGTTTGGCATATCCTAACCGTTGAAGACAGGTGTGGCGCCATTGTGCAAGCCGACACCAAAGCTAGCTTGATCAAAAAGTGGAATCGGCGGTTAGGGAACTTGCCCATGGACAGAGATGGCTGTTCATGGGGCGTGCAATGAGTTGCATACGGATTGGCCACGGCTTCTTGGCATTATAAATAGCAGAGAATCTACACAAATCGGTGTTGTTCAATAGTTCAAGTGTTGAGGAACCATTTTGCAGAGAGAGTGAGTTTCTTTGTAGGCTTAGAGAATAAGCTTGTAAGTCCATTGGTTGGACGTTTTTGTATCTTCCCCTTAAGCTAATAAAAGTGAGTTTGTTGGCTTATACGTTTGGCATTGGTTCTCTGTTGATTTGATTATACTCCCCCAATTCTGTGAAGCATAAACATGGCAAGAACCTCTTTGTAGTATGGGCTACATTGTTTGGTAGAGAAAATCTGAGTAAGACTTCCGTTGCATACTCTTGGTAGAGTTGGCTGATTGCATTGATGCAATCTTATAAGGCTGAAATACAAGTGGGTGATTAGTGATCTTTTGAACCACCTGTGTTGCCGGGTTATACCTTCGCGAAAAATTGCTTGGAGCATTTGAAGGCGTGACACATACTATCATGCAGCGTTACAAAGTATCATGGATATCTTTTGAAGAGCAATAATCTAGAAAATATGTTTGTAGTGACGGATACAATAAATTTAACTTCCTGAAAAATTAATGAATGACAAATTTTTATTAATCAATAAGTTGGTCTATTGCCTAAACAACTCGAAAATCAAAAAGACTTTAAGAAACAAAAACTTTAAACTTCATAAAAAGACTTTAAAACCCTAAACTTCATACATTGACTTTTAAAACATTGAACGATAGAATTCGATTAAAATCTTTTCATATTCCTCTGGGGTTAGCACGTTTCTTCTCTCTTGAACTGTTTTAGGGTTATCATCGGCCTCCGAATTGGTTGTTGCACGCTGATCAGCATCATCATCATCAATAACTTTTGCATCAATTAATAACTTTTTCATAAGACTAATTTCAGTATCGTCAGGTACCGGTGGTAACTCATCTTTATCCAATAAACTTTGGACAGACAGTTCATATTCCATCGCAACTTTCCTAAGTGCTTTCATCTGTTCACCAAGATATTGCATTGAATTTGTATCTACGATCGTTCTCTCAAGAGAATCCGTTAATCTATTCAGTATTACCGCTGAATTCCGAATAGTTTCCCTAAGTTCTGCACCAATTGCCATTGAATCCGTTCTATTAGAAATTTATGTCCAGCGTTACCTTTATATATATATATCATGAGAAATTATGGTATCTCAAAATAGCTCGGAATCCTTTTCATATCGGATAAAAATTGCTCTTTCTTTTCCTTTTGCGTATCGAACGCGTTTTTTGTTGCCAAATCGTTGCCATAACCCCGTCCCGATTCATATTCATGCAATTTTGAACCACCACGAAGCTAAAGGGTCTTTAAAAAGAATCTCAAAGGGGCGACATTCTTTGTTTTGTACAACCATGCCCTTATTCCGAATTTGAATGACTCGTTGTGTGTTTGATGGGATGAAGTGTATGCCACTTGTACAGGTCTGATATACTACAATAAAGAATGATTAAAGAGACACCATGTGGCGTCCATACGCTCGAAAAATGCCAAGAGGCATCTCCCGCGCCAATTTTTTTTTTTTTTTTTTTTCTTTGGATCGATCAAAGAGACTTTCTGAAACGCTTAGGTGAGTTGGGTGATGGTTATATAGACTTTTTGAAACGGTTGCGTAACTGTATTGCAAGTTGTCACACGCCCATTTAATTTCCTAAAACTTTTATGGGACATGACCGGCAATGATTGTGGTTCAGTGAACCAGATTCACCCAAAATCATTCGCCTTGCATACTTGAATCAAAGTACGTATCTGCCTTCACTCATAAGGCATTGCACAACAGAAGTCTTTTCTTCTTTCTCTCTAACTCTTCTTGCCCCCATAAGCATAAGAGGTTCTGCCATGTACTTAACCAATTCTCACACAAAATCAGCAACATAATGAATACAAAGATATACTGCAACAAACCCATTTTATTGCACTAAAGGAAGATTAAAAAACTTGTCCATCACATGGACCAAAAACATTCCATTCACTCTCTTGGTGAATGCCTAACTCTCTCAAACATGAGACTGACTCTCCTATGTAAGCCTACTGATTTTTCCCACTCCTTAGGACTATTTATACAGCAAACTCACGAGCCAAAACCGTGCACAACACTTGCACACGCATGGAACAACCATGTGTCCCATCAGGTAGTTTCCATGACCGCCATCTTGCTTTTCCAACTGCCACCTTTTGTGTTGTTAATCGAACAGATGCCACACCTGTTCTTGGTGGTTATGAACACTCCACATGGTTATAAATTTCCTTTATAACCGTTCTATCTTGTCTCACTTCATTGGCATGCTCGCAAAGCCAATAACCAACTCCTAACCGTCACTTGAGTCGTATTGCACACTTGCTTTGCCATCTTTGGATTCGCATCTTGCACCAACGTTCAACTCTCTTGGACTTGCATGTTTATCATTCCAAACTCATGCACGGACAATCCTTATGCTTCAAACATCGAGGCCAGCTCCTTAAGCTCACTCTAGTTATTCATGCGTCATATATGCTTCACTTTGCCAATTAGCTTGAAAATAGCAATGTAACTCTTGCATTACCAACTTGTTTGCACTGTTCAGACTTTGGCCCTGCCTTGAACTAATGCATAAACTAACTCTTAGTCTATTGCACTATATTCTTGCATCATCCTTGAGTTTGGGCCAACTCAATTCCATGGATATGCATCGATGCCAAAATCGCATATTGCATCTATAAACTTTGGACATGTCTTACCAATCCTTCAATGAAGCTTCATTGTGTCGGATAATAAGCTTCATCACTTAGCCAAATGTTTTTACAATGTAGTGCTGCACTTGCACTATATTACCTCCGTGGGCTTATGCGATTCTCGACACTTGAAAGTCTATACAAGAATACCGCTATTATGGCTTGCGTTGTGCTATTATAGCATACGTTGCGCTATTATGGCTTTGCATTGCACCATTACGGTGGAACTCTGACTTGGCCTGCAACTCTGTAATGCGTAATCATTGTGCGTCACTTGCGATGACCGTAATACTAGTCATGATGCCAATGTTCGAGTCAGAGAATTTATTTTTCATAGGTTAAGTGTACTTATTCAAAAGGTGTAGGAGCTCAGCTTGTTGCTAGGCTTCCGACCAATTTCTTACCAGAAGATAGTCTTTCTGATTTGTAATCAATAAAATATTATGGAATCAAAGAGAAAGGAACCAGGGAAGTAGTTTCCGCTACTCTTTTTAGCTTATATTCCCCTCACCCTATAGGTTCTTAGTTAGTCAAACCAACTGTAGATGGAATATGTCCCGGTAAATATGGTTTTGAACTCTGCTTTCAGGATATAAGATAGAAGTAGAAGAATACTAATACTGTTTGAGCTTCCAGGATCCGGCATCCGAAACGAAAACTAAACATTCAATGGAAGCTAATGCACATTAAACATAAAAGACACGGAGATTTAACGTGGTTCGGCAATGTGCTTAAATCCACGAGCAGCAGAATTTCACTTCATTCACATATCAGAGAATACACAACTCAATTGACGTTCACTCCCTTTCTTCTTCTTAACATTCTCAACTCACCTTTAACTCTCTCCCAACTCTCCAATCCCCAAATCTACGAGAGGATCTACATCTTGCTAATGGAGAGATTACTTCTCTTCTTTGTGAGAAGATGTCTACAACCTAAGGGTTTAGACAAGATTAATGTAGATGATGTGGATACCTATAACCTAAAGGTTATGCCTTTATTTATAGGCTTACAATACTTTGATTAGGAAACCAAGCTTTACTCCAATTTAGGAAACATAAACTAGCTAAGATAGGAAACCCTTGTTTAGATAGAAGTCTAAATATATTTCTACAAATCGGTCAAAGGCGATTTAGGAAATCCACCGATGTTTCCAAAAATCGAGCCAATATCCAACAAGGTATATGGCTATAGTTCCACGATGACGGTGGTGCTAGTCGTGATGGTAGCTATATCGGTGAAAGTGGAGGTGTTGATTATGGAAGTCTTTTTGCAATTGAGATTTCAATTCGAGTCTAGGAATAAGAATCTAAGAGGAGAGGAGGAGGGACGTATATGTAACTTGGGATCAAATGTTATTAGCTTTTCCGGGGCTGGATAACCATCAAGGATATTAAACCCATGAAATATAGAATCTTGGTCATTTGAGCGACAACCATATTTTGCATGTCTTTTACGCCCGAAATTCAAATGCAAGGGCTAATAGACCAAAAAACTAGTTTTAATTAGCCAACCTAAAAAGGTTATAGAATATTCTAATTTTACGGGCGGGTTATAATTAGTCAAATTTTGAGTTTTATTTAGTCATAATTGTTACAGGGCCTACAGCCCATGGATGTGCGGTCCATTTAGTTACCTAGTGTTTCTCCTTTATATATATTGTATCCATGTAACCCTAAGAGACGGATGAATGAAACTCTCTTGCCTCTTTGTCTTCTCTACATTTTCCACCTGCAATACGTTATCGTGCACGAGCTTTAACCGTAGTGCTGCGGCTAATTTTTTTTTTTTTTTTTTTTTGGATCATCAAGTCGTCGAAAGATCTCGTCAGGTTCAATGTTTCTTTTTC
Source organism: Papaver armeniacum (assembly GCA_023531295.1). NCBI lineage: Eukaryota > Viridiplantae > Streptophyta > Magnoliopsida > Ranunculales > Papaveraceae > Papaver > Papaver armeniacum. Next base: position 10,395 of record JAJJWW010016220.1, read on the forward strand.
AATTTCAATTCAGAGGGGTTTTGTATACAAGGTATGCCTAAACGATTCCTAAATTCATTTCAACCAAAATCGTAAATAGTAATAAAAATCACCATTAGAGCTTGTCCATATATGTGCGTGGGAATCTGTATTTGGCATCCGTTATGTTATTTGTTTTGTTTGTTTATATGTATTGGTAGTGATGAAATTTTGGATTTATTAAAAGAAAAAATTATATCTTCACGATCTGTCATGGACATTTTTGAGTACGCTTGGACACTTTTGGATGTTATGGGTATACAGTCCCCATGTATGTTGTTAGATTGATGATATGTGGATTGTAAAATGGTCGGTGATTAATTTTTTGATTGTTTTCTCCTTTTCCTTCCTGGGTGATTTCCTCGTCACACCGCCGAGGAGATGATGGTCGACGCTGTTTGCTAGGGAAGGCTAAGAGTCGGAGTAGAAAGTAGGACAGAAAATGTAGGAGGACCCGACTCCGACTACTGTCCGACCTTGGTTCAGTCCGGTCTTGTTATTCCGGTCCAGTTCGGTCCTGTTCATCCGGTCCGATCTTGTTCCAGCTCTGTTTTCCTGTTCTGTGCGCGATCAAGGGCGTTCCGGTTCTGTGTATATAGAGTGGGAACCAAAGTTTGAGGTATGTAACTATATACTTGCTAGGCATGTCTATATGTTTTTAAGACATGTCTAGTATTTTTTATTTTTGTCTTAAGATAAGTCTACATAATAGAAATTGTCAATTTAAATTATAATTATTGATCTCGATCATTAAGAATTTTGGTCGTAATGCTATTTTGTTCTCTTGAATATGATATTGGATATAGTTGAATTGTGTCTTTTGTTCAATTGGTTGTATCAACTCGATATTGTCTTTAGAAGTACTTGGACCATTATTGCGTACTTGATATTGTCTCCCAAATTTGAATGTTAGTGGAATATAATCCACTTGCTCGACTATTAATCTGTTAGTAGTTTCAAAAGATACGTTCAAATATAATCACATGTGTTCCAATTTTTGTTGAAGAACTCACAAAAGATGATATGCGTCAGAAAATTTCCATTTCTCTACTTCATCCATGATACTAACGAACCAGTATATGTTGAAGTATGACAACAAGAGAACTATTTTTAGTAATATATTCAACCTAAAGTAAGTGGTTGACATGTGTAGTGAGATTCTCTTGGCCTATTGAGATAAAAAAAAAATTTCTCAAATTAAGCTAAATGTAGCCAAAAAAAATAGAAAATGGAAAGAACCCCGAAGTAATAACGGTTAGACGTAATGACTCATATAATGCATGTGAAAAGGGACATATATATCATGAGACAAAGATGTATTTTTTTCCCCAGTAGTAATGACACCAAAGTACAGGTATCAGCTGAATATGGGATGAAGCTAAGATGTAATTCTAGCTCCCATCATAAATGAAAGAGTTGGGAATGCACCTCGTCATAGGTGTTGATATATACAATGTGTGTGTATCATAGTAGCAACCAATTTCCACATCAACTTTAATGGCAACAAGAACTTTTCCTGGCCAACTGATTATCTTATCGAGCACAACATTGCTTTTTTTTTTCCTTCAAGATAGAACAAAGACGTCGCAAAATCTCTAGATGTACTAAGAGATGATCACACCTTGTTAAATTCCCAAGTAACCCGTGCAAATGGATATCTTGTGGAACATCTAAATGATGAAAATGTAATTGATTGCATCTTTTATAGTCTCTAATATATTTGGAAGGAAATATATTTTAGAGAAACTAATGAGTTAATCTAGTACAATGTAATTCACTATAATATTTGGATTATTGAATCATATTGACTCCGATGATGAAATGTTGGAAACTGACTCATACAGGCTTTGGGCATAACCATAAAGAAACTTTGGTTGTGAAATGATGATTGTTTTGAAAGAACTCATACAAATATCACTTTATTTGAGTGAACGAAAATGGGAAAAAGATTGACAGAATGCAAAGTGACGACATATCTATCAATAAGTGTTTTCTAAATTACTAGATGCACAACCCACCTTCCCATTATGCTTTTAGGTAAAAAGCATATCACTCATTTTTACAAAGTCTTTAAGAAACATGATCGAGACCATCCTAAGATGCAAATGGTAAAAATTCCATATTACAAAGAAAACAAGGTGAACTTTAGAAAAACATTCATGCAGAATGCGGACCATTAAAGTGACTGATGGATCTGGTGAATGTTTTGACATTTTGGACTAGTTATAGTTCCCAAAAAAAAAAATTGCGTTTGAGAACTCCTAGCACATATTACACAATGCAAAGTGTAAAGGCTAACCACCCTTGTTAATGCTAGAGAATTTACATCAAAAGGACTCGATGAATATTGCATATTTAATAGGATAAATATAGAGCATCTTACACCCAATGGTCTCGCAGAGGCTACCATCAAAGGTTACAGATGGTGTCTAAGGAATAGGTTATGCGTACCAACCTACCTTTTATTGCTTTGGGGATATGCAATATTACGCGCATCTTTACTTAATTTTTGTAGAACCCAATATTAGTACGTACCAGTTGGTAACTGAATTTAAGCCTGACGTTTGTGTTATTACGTATTTTTGGTTGCACTATATATGTGCCATTACGAGTCCACATCGTACTATGATGGGTCACGAAAATGATTAAGTAATTTTGTTGAATATTTACTATCAACAATTATCCGCATTTTAAAACCTTTGGCAGGAGATCTCTTACCGCTAGATTTGCGGTTTGTCACTATAGTGAGACAGTCTTCCCGTCGTTAGGCGGAGATAAGAAAAGTATTTTCTAAGGGAACGATAGGAATTGTCGTGGTGTGTTCCCACTGTGTCACATATTGATTCTTGTACTCCACAAATATAAATGTGAAGTGACAAAGAATAATCAATTTTCAGAATGTACACTGATGTCGCTAAAGTGACAAGATCACACATACCAGCTGCAAATATTCCTGCAAGGTTAGAAATCCTCGGTATGTGGTACACCATAGACTAAGGTGTTGCAACTACACTTGGTGGAAGTGTAGTTGAGGCCGTGGCTCCATAAAGGAAGATGGAGAGACCACCAGGTTCGATCAAAGCTCACCTAGAAAGGAAGTAGATGAGTAAGGCACAACCTAATTTGTATCATTAATGAAAGCATCTCATTTGATTGTCTCTGACTATGTCCATGAATCAATACTGGAGGACGCTCCGAAGTTTTAAATGATTCTAGAGAACAATGAAATCCTGACGGATTATGAGAATGCACATGAGTCAACGGAAGGATCATGTGTGAACAATGATGATATAATCTATAAATAGTTGCTACAGAAGTAGAGCACAATGAGATCGAACCATGCTTTATTTTGATTAATTTCAAATAAATAGCATATTTGGCCTACGCAATCCAGGTAGAACTTAGTTCTTTGGCAAATATACGGGTAGTTGGTGTGGTAGTGCTAACCAACCAAGTGTAAAGCCTATTGGACATACATAATTAATTTTTCATAAAGCATAATGAGAAGAAAGTAGTCTTAAAGTACAAAGACTCGCCTTGTGGAGCGAGGTTTCTCACAAAGCCCTGGAATTGTTCTCTTGTAATGAACGTTATAGAGTTCCGCTACTTAGTTATCTTGGTAATTTCAAAAGGACTTGAAATGCAGCATATGTATGTGGTTGTTACGTATCTCTGAAAGAATCAAGAGATAGAATATATTTACAAAAGTACTTGATAGACTTTTGTTGCCCAAATCAAATGACTCTAAACCACAGAGTGCGTTTACAGTTAGATAGAACGCTCACTTATAGATTCAAGCAATCAGGCGGATGTGGTATACCCGTCTAAGTGGCTATTTGGTTTGGAGGGGATAAACAAGTAAGTTATTTTTCCTTGCGTATTCATAAGAAAGTTCCTGATTTGGAATTGTACCTATTTATGTTGATGGTACAGACATGATTTTTACTCTTGATGTAATAAGAGACCTTAAAAGCTATTTAAAATCCGAATTTGAGATGAAAAATCTAGGAAAAGCTCGATCGAATACTGAGCTTCTGGTATATTATTCCAGTAGTTTGCATATGTCTAAAGTTGTCAGGCAATTTAACAAAGACATGCATCCTGATAATAATGTACTCGATTAAATCTTACATCCTCAAGGAACTTGTTAGCTAGATATAGCTCCGCGCCAACGCAACGTCATTGGAATGGTATAGTGAATGTAATCATGTACTTAAAAGTAATCATTGACATAAAATTGTTTTATCCCTACAAAGACATTAAAAGGAATGCTAATGAAAGTGCAATCCAAAGGTTGTTGATTATGAAGGAACAATAATCTCTTCTCCAACGAAAGTAATCAGAGGAAGATATCGTAGATTATTTTCTAAGTCATTACCAATATTAAGTTTCGAAAAATACATGACCAAAGCACTGTCTGGAACAACTCTGAAAGTAATCAGGGGGAGATGCCGACATCAGGGGGAGGATCCAAGGATATGATGTCGACATATTTTACTTCAAAATTGAAGCTATGTTGTACTCTTTTTCCCTTCGATCGAGAATAGTTTTTCCCAAAGGGTTTTGTTACTCGACAAGGTTTTTAGCGAGACAACACTAAAAGCATCAAGTATGTTGAACGTTGAAGACATAAAGATCGCATTGATATTACTGAAATATCTGAATCAAATAAATGAAACGCGATAGTATGTTAAGCAACATAACTTCCAGAATCAACAACAAGGTCTTATAAACATTCAAGTCACCAAAGTAAAGTGTGATAAACTTCTTTTCACTGCATTAGACTAATGAAAATTGTCTTACATGAGGGGGAGCATCTAATAGTGTGTTGAACTATTTTCCTTTCCGAGGTTGCTTTTTCCTTCGTGTTTTTGTTACTCGGCAAGTTTTTTAATGAGACAACAACAAACACCGGAATGTAATTTCCCAGCTAAGGCTATTATCTTTCCCACGAGGATTTTCTCGCTTTGGGAGTTGTGAAGCAACTAGTCAACTTCAACGGAGAAAGTGATCATCCTGCAACAGCATCACCTTTATTTGTGACCACATCACGTTGTACTCTTTTCCCTTCGTCAAGGTTTTGTCCCACCTGGGTTTTCCTTGTCAAGGTTTTAATGAGGCAACATATTCAAGTCTAAATATGTTCTACATTTACGTAATATTGTACTCTTTTTATTTAGTTCAGGTTTTGTCCCTTTGGGTTTCCCTTACGAAGTTTTAACGAGGCAATTAACTTAGACTCGTCGATCTTTGAAGATCGTATTGCATGTGATGAACTACATGTAAAATACGAGACAACATGTGAAGTACTACATGTGAAGAGTTGTACCAAGGTTTTATCCCACTGGGTTTTTCCTTGTCAAAGTTTTAGTAAGGAAATTGATTACCGCACAAGTTATCAAGGAGAGGACGACATTTGAAGAACTACATTCTAAGTATTATATGTGAAGCACTATGTATAAAGTTTTGTTATTGAACCGCACAAGGGGAGTGTTACAGGGCCTACAGCCCATGGATGTGCGGTCCATTTAGTTACCTAGTGTTTCTCCTTTATATATATTGTATCCATGTAACCCTAAGAGACGGATGAATGAAACTCTCTTGCCTCTTTGTCTTCTCTACATGTGCGGTCCATTTAGTTACCTAGTCTTTCTCCTTTATATATATTGTATCCATGTAACCCTAAGAGACGGATGAATGAAACTCTCTTGCCTCTTTGTCTTCTCTACATTTTCCACTGCAATAATAATAAATTTTGTTAGAGAAAGAGCAAATGGTGATCCAAGGAACGAAAAAATCATAACTAACTCAATAACTAGGACCTACTTGACTCGGTCTAAAAGCCCATACTCATCACACAAATTTTTCACACGGGTTTAAGGGAAATATCTTCCCTTTTTCGTTGTCTTTCTTTAATAAAAAGTTGTGAACCCTAGAAATTTTAATTAGAAAATTAAGAAAAAATATCTTTCCCCTCGAGCGACTTCTCTAAAAGGTAGATACCGATTAACCGACCATTAGTATGTAAATCATCGATTTCCCAAAGTGGGCAGATAAAAGATAAAGCGAGTAACATATTCCACCATTGTTTACCAGTTATATAACAGTGACGGTATAAAGCGTCATTTCTGCCAATGAGTTATATGCATGTTACCATGGGCCAGTAAACATCCGGAGACTTATAACTTATGTCAGAATTTTGTAGTATGAACAAATTCTTAAAGAACTAAAAAATCTCAAGTTTATCCACGTTATGGTACGAACAGAATCAAGTAAGATAGAAGCACCGATGAACACCTCACCGAACATAAGCTAGCGGTAAATTAAAGTAAGATCTTTTAATTAAATTTTACAAAAAATTTGAAGTGAAGGTTCTTGGCTTCATGATTCACCAAAACACCTGATCCAACATAAGATTATTTTTTATCGGTCAATGTTGGCCGTCGCTTCTCTGACTTAGTCAAGGCGAAATATCTTCATCTCCATGATGTTCTTCCTACACCATTAGGGTGGTTTTTCTATCTCAGTCTGTGATTAGTCTATCGATTTTTCTTTTCACTCCTTTTTGTTCTTGGCCTGAGCTGTGTGAGAATGGCATCTACTTCAAAAGATAAAGGAACAATTTCAACTACTGAAAATATACAAAACAAAGGGATTGAAGAGCCGATTACTTATGTTTTTGAAGATAATGAGGAACCAAGTGCCGGAAATACAGAGCACAATAAGATCATACTCTTCAAATTTGTTTCAGGCAGAGAGTATAATACACACTAATGCACCAGATCTTGACCAAAGCTTGGAGACCATCAGGAGGATTCACAATATCGGAGTTAGGCAGCGGTATCTACAATGTCAAGTTTGAGCTTCTGTGTGATTTAATAGCAGTACTACAAGGCACACCATGGTCTGTGAAAGAAGATCTGATGCTAATTGAAAGAGGCAATGAGGAGTTCTTGATAGAAGACTATGACTTCAGATTTGTTGTCTTCAGTCTACACATCTATGGGTTTCCACTGAGTATGCTGAATGCCGAGAAAGTAAAGAGTATCGTAAGCATTTTCGGTACCCAGAACCTATTGATGCAAACAAGACTGCAAAATGGGCTAAATTCTCTAAGGTGAGAGTTCGACTGGATATTACGAAGCCTCTCCCAAAGGACATGGAGATCACTCTAAAATCCAAGAGAAAGATTCGAATAACGTTCAGATATGAGAAGATTCCTAGATTAAGCTTTTATTGTGGTTTCTTTGGTCAGATAATGAAACAATGTCCACACTTATCCAAAAAACTAGAGGAGGATACTTCGTTAAGCACTGAAGATGTTATGCTAAGAATGAATGACAAAACCTTTGCGCGTTATAATGAAGAAATTCGTGCATTTTATAAAAACACCGAAGATGATCTCGAATCGATGTATTGAGGAGGTGAAGAAGATGAATGTGGAGTCTCAAGAGCCGTTGATGAAGGAGATCGATCTGAACGGCGAGAACTACGCCACGCGGCTGCTCAATCTTAATCTGGAGACGTTGCGCATGAGTGGATCCGAGGGAGAGAACGAGGTCAGAGGCAGGCCAAATGAGACAAAACTGCAGAAGACGTTCAACATCCAGGGTAAGGAAAAATCAGTAGGTGGCAGAGATAATAGGGTGAATGACTGCACGTCATCATATCCAAGGATAGTGCTATGTACAGACAACATTGGTGCAGCAGAGAAGACGCTAGTGGAGCAGAGCTTGTCGGGAGTGGTAACGGTAAGGAAAGAGACACTTAATGGAGAGACAGATGGCAATGATGAGTCACAGCCACATACTAATGATGTGAAATCCACGTATGCAGACCCGACTAAAGATCCGGGCAACCCAATGGGTGTGGATAGCGAAGTACCAGTGGGGAAAAGACTAGTTTTTACGAACACCACAGTCAATCGACAAAATAAACCACAGAACCCTTTCCCCCAACCTAACCCTAACTCTCCAAATCTTCTCAATCTCAAACACCAATCAAATAAAAACCCCTCAATTAACGACACAGATGACGATAATCTCTGCTCTTCATCGACGTCTACATAGGAAAATTCGAAAAAGAAGGAGAAGGGATGGAAGAGAAAGGCAAGAAACTCAAGCAAAGATCAACAAAATAAGAAAATTGAAGAAATTATGAGTGGGATGAAGAGAACAGCTTGTCCTATGGATATTGATCAACCAGTAAAGAAGTTCAATTACACATAAAACTCTACAAAGGGTGTGGTGGCTGCCCAAAATCAGCAGAAGGCCAATGTTAATCTTCTCTTGGAACTGTCAAGGTCTGGGAAACACCTCGACAGTTCAAAACCTGAAAGCGTTTCTCAGGGCGTGCAACCCTCAAATTGCATTCTTGACGGAGACTTTAATGGGTGAGGCAAGTTCAGACAGATTGTTTAATACGCTCAATTTCGATCAGTACAAGTATATTTCGGAAATTGGAAGAAGCGGTGGTAATGCGTTATTATGGAAGAACTCAGTAGACTTGGAAGTGTTGCGGGCTAACAAGAATGTGATACACTGTCGAATTCATCATATTATCGAGGACGATTGGGATTTGATATGTGTGTATGGGCCTCCTCAACAACACTTAAGGAACAAGTTCTGTATGATTTATCTCACTATACAACTCAACTACAAAATCCTTGGTGTATGCTAGGAGACCTTAATGCCATTAGTTCTCTAGATGAGAAGAAGGAGGAAATCCAAACACGAACTCGCTAATACCGAATTCAAGAATCTCATTAAAGATAGAGGTCTAATAGATATGGGTTTTGTTGGTCTGCTTTTACTTGGTCAAATGGTGCTGTTTTGAATAAACCCATATTTGAATGATTGGACAGAGCACTGTGTACTTCTAGTTGGTACTTCAGGTTTCAAGACAATGGAGTACTACACCTTCCAAGGATAAGCAGTGATCACGCTCCAATCCTTGTTAATACTCATAGAACTAGTAATATGAAAAGCAAGCATATCAACAAATTTGAGTATTATTGGATAGATCATCCAGCTTTTCAAGATGTGGTACATGAAGCTTGGCAATCAAAATCCAGTAAAACTACTATGAAGATCAAGGAGGTGGGAGAGGAGATAAATACGTGGAGCAGAAAGACTTTTGGGAACATATTTAGAAAAGGAGAAGAATTGAAAGAAAAGCTTTTGCAGATCCAAATGGAAACTCATCTCAGAGATACTAGAAAGGAAGAACAAGAGTTGATCATGGAGATAGAAAAGGTGAATATTATACAGAAAAAATATTATGAGCAGAGAAGAAAGGTTAAATGGATCCCCAATATTGATAAGAACACTAAAACATTCCATATGTCTATTCTACAAAGGAAGAAAAAAAATCAGATTGGAGCTCTAAGGCTACCATCTGAAGTGTGGATCACGGATGAGAAGGATATTGTTAAGTATCTAGAGGAGCACTTCACCAATCTTTTCAAGAGAGACCCAGAGGAGATGCAACATCCAATCCACTTCCAAGAGTATCCTAAGATTGATAATACTAGCAATGTCAATATCTCAAGGATACCCACGAAGGAAGAAATCTGGAATACAAGTAAAAGGATGAAAAGCCTGAAAGCTCCTGGACCAGATGGAATGCCGGCTCTCTTCTTCAAACAATTCTGGGAGCTGATAGGAGATGAGGTAACAAAAACTATTCAATCTTGCTTTTCTTCAACTACTCTTCCTGCTGGGATAAATCACACAAACATAGTGTTAATTCCTAAAGTCAAAAAACCTTCAATCCCCTCCGATTTTAGACAACTAGCCTTAACAAATATAATGTACAAAGTGGTCACAAAAATTCTAGCTCAGAGAATTAGATCTCACCTTGACAGATTAGTAGATAGAGTGCAATCTGCTTTCGTTCCTGGTAGATCCATCATTGACAACATAGTCACTGCCAAAGAGATCATACACTCCATGTCTAACTCTAAATCCATCTTAGGAGCCTTTGCATTAAAAATTGACATCAGTAAGGCTTATGACAAGATAAGTTGGATATTTCTGAGTCACTGCCTAAGAATGTATGGGTTTGTAGGACATACTTATGAGTTGATAATGCATTGTTTAACCACTGCCAGTTTCTCCATGGTTGTAAATGGGCAAGCTGAGGGATACTTCAGGAGTGAAAGAGGACTGCGACAAGGATGTCCACTTTCACCATATTTGTATATTTTGTGCTCTCTGGGTCTCACTTGGTTAATGCGCACAATGGAAAACAATGCACTTTATAATGGGTATAGAGTATGCAAGGGTGCACCAGTGGTCTCTCACCTGATGTTTGCAGATGATTTGATGTTGTTCGGGACTTTGGAAAACAGGACAGTTGGTACTTTAATGAAGATCTTATCCACGTATGCCGGTTGGTCAGGGAAGGAAGCAAATATGAAGAAATCAACAGTCTTTTTCAGTAAAGGTGTACAAAGTGGGAGAAGATTGGAGGTTCCCAACTTGTTGGGTGTACAAATAATGGAGAATACTGATAAATACCTGGGACACCAACTACTCAAGCCAGCACATTTGATCTCTTCTCATGATGGCCTAGAAGACAAATTTGACTCAAAGACTGCAGGTTGGAAGAGGGTTTTTCTATCTCATGCAGGAAGAACTATGTTGATCAAGACTGAACTGGGACTCATTCCACCTTATTATATGGCCATATCTATCATCCCCAAAAAGGTGCTAGCAAAACTGACAAGAATTATGAGGAATTTTTGGTTGGGGCATGACAAGTATATGAAGAAAATGCACTTCATCAACTGGAACATTTTTGAGATGGCAAAGGAGCAGGGAGGTCTAGGGGTTAGGTCTTTGCAAAAGCTGAATATGGCAATGATTACCAAACTGATATGGAAGTTTCTGGTGGATGAAGATTGTGTTTGGGGCCAAATAATGAAAGCCAAATATATAAAAAAAGGAAATTTCTGGGAGGTTAAAAAGAGCTCAAACTGCTCAGCTACTTGGAGTGCAATGATGAATGTAAGAGAAGAAATGAGAGAGGGTTGCTGCTGGACAATAGGGAATGGAGAAAAAGTTCAAGTATGGAGTGACCCATGGATCCCAGGTATACCGGCTATGAAACCAGAGAAGAGGGAGAATGGTGAATCCAATGCCATGAAGGTGAAAGATCTGTTTACTCAACGAGAACAAAGATGGGATGAACTCAAGCTGCATCAGCTCTTCATCCCTACTGAAGTGTCCAAAATAAAAGAGATCCATATACCTACAGAACCTGAAAATAGCACCTCTGACAAGCTTTTGTGGATACACCATCCAAAGGGCGATTTCTCTGCAAAGTCTTTTCTCAAAACAATGCATGGGAGAGCTCCTTCTACTTCAACAAACGATGAGTTCCCTTGGAATAAGTAATGGGGAGTGAGACACATTCCTCCAAAAATGCAAATGTTTGGTTGGAGAATGCTCCAAAATGGTCTCCCTGTAGCTAGCAACATCAAAAAGCACATACATGGAGTCAATGATGACTGCAAACTGTGTGAGAGAAATACTGAAGGGATGGAGCATCTGTTCCTATACTATCAACTAACACATGCAGTTCTCTTCGCTTCACCTCTAAGTATCAGAATAGGAGAATGCCCAAATTTAACGATAAAATACATCATCACTATGTGGTTGGGAGAAGGGGGAGACTATGCTAAGTTGAGAATGGGATTGTGTGTCTTTTGGGCAATTTGGAAGGGCAGGAATGATGTAGTTTTCAACAAGAAGAAATTCAACGTTAGAGGAGTTCTCCATGAGGCAATGTACTGGTACAATATGAAGACTGAAGTGGAAGATGATGAAGTGCAGATCACAGAGAATGACATAATGGAGGCTAGGAAGGAAAACTGGGAACCTCCGGAAGGACAGAAGATAAAGATAAACTTTGATGGGGCGGCAGGGCCAAGAGGATACGCTTGTGGAGCAATTGCAAGAGACAGCAGAGCCAAAATGCAGGGGTGTCAGAATAAGATAATAGACCATTGCACATCAATTGAAGCTGAGGCACACAGTGCAAGTATGGCTGTAGAGATGGGAATCAACAGAGGATTCAGAGACATCATACTTGAAGGAGACTCTCTGAATGTTATTAACACTCTGAGATACAAGCATTTTAACCCTAGCTGGAGAATCAAGAACATTATTAACAGAATCAAAGATCACCTGCGGAGTTTTAACTCGGTGGAATTCAGGTTTGTCAGAAAGAATGCCAATGAAGTGGCACATATGCTAGCAGCTGAAGCTGCATCTACCCACTCTTCGAATGTGTGGATTGCTTCTCCCCCTCAAAGTATTGTTCATCTCATTGTGAGTGAGCAATCTGTCTCTAGCTAGTCTGGTTTTTCTTCTTTTGTTTTGTTTGTTTTTTTGTTCCTCCTTCGAAAAAAAAAACAAAAAGAAAGATTCACCAAAACACCTTGTGTGATTAGTAATGATGTTTCAGACCGAGTTAAAAAAATAAAATGAGCTTATCCTAGTCAGTACGAAAACAGTTTCCTAGCTAGTTGGAGATACCTTAATTTCTCATCTTATATATAGTGCATACTTGTTGTTTATGGGTAAAAATCGTTTGCGATTTCGGTAAATTCGGTAGGTGAGTGAGAAACTGGTTCAAACCCTAAACAAATGTGCTGCACGTGAGCACTTTATAGATTCGAGAGATCAATGCAGCACAAGTCCGGCCTAAACCAAGAAATGGCCGTTCCGGATTTGCTTTGGTCACAAAGTGGAGGAGAAGGGTTGATTTGGGGAGGGAAGCAAAGAAAGGTGTTGAGGCTGAATAATTCTCGGGAGAGTAGTATCTCGACTTGTATCGAAAGTGAAAGCTTGGGAGCTTGCAAGAGGTAGAAGCTTTTGGGAGAGCTTGCAAAGTTGCCTTCTCGAGAGTGTAGTATTTTCCTCCGACCGAGACTTGTTGTCCGGTGGAAATAGGTAAGACCTATTTATACAAGTCGAGATTTGAAACGTACCACGACCTCATGAAGGAAGTGAGTAAAGGGTGAAATAATGGGAGGAGGTGGTAACACACGTGTTAATGGGTGAAAACTTTTTCACCATTATTTCCTCTTTTATTTGACCGCTTTATTCCTTTTCACGCTTTCTTAATGTGAGCGTAGTGTACGCTTACATGTCATGGACCGCCAATCCAAAACCCTAGAAAGCATCCCCCGGTTTGTGTTGATGTCTCGAGTGTTGGTTGCATCTTGCGTGCAAGTGGTGCTGCTAGGGACGCATGTGGCATGTGCCAATGGCATGTGCGGAATGCCTTCATTGCGAGTTGCACCTCGTGCGTAAGTGGTAATGTCAGAGCTGCTAGTGGCGTGTGTGGCATGTGCGGAATGCCTTGGTGGTAGGTTGCACGGTTTGCAAGTTAGGCTACCAGCGTGTGTGTTTGGCATGTGCCAATGGCATGTACGGCCATGTTGACCTAGTTGCAAGTCTTGCAAGCCTAGGGCGCTATATTTGGCGCGGGCCAAAGGCATAGCGGCTTGGAAATATGGCATGCGATACGTGTTGGCATGTGCCAATGGCACGTACGGCCACGTTGACCTAGTTGCAAGTCTTGCAAGCCTAGGGTGCTATATTTGGCGTGGGCCAAAGGCATAGCGGCTTGGAAATATGGCCTGCGATACGTGTTGGCATGTGCCAATGGCACGTACGGCCATGTTGACCTAGTTGTAAGTCTTGCAAGCCTAGGGCGCTATATTTGGCGTGGGCCAAAGGCATAGCGGCTTGGAAATATGGCTGCGATACGTGTTGGCATGTGCCAATGGCACGTACGGCCATGTTGACCTAGTTGCAAGTCTTGCAAGCCTAGGGCGCTATATTTGGCATGGGCCAAAGGCATAGCGGCTTGGAAATATGGCTGCGATACGTGTTGGCATGTGCCAATGGCACGTACGGCCATGTTGACCTAGTTGCAAGTCTTGCAAGCCTAGGGCGCTATATTTGGCGTGGGCCAAAGGCATAGCGGCTTGGAAATATGGCCTGCGATACGTGTTGGCATGTGCCAATGGCACGTACGGCCATGTTGACCTAGTTGCAAGTCTTGCAAGCCTAGGGCGCTATATTTGGCGTGGGCCAAAGGCATAGCGCTTGGAAATATGGCTTGCGATACGTGTTGGCATGTGCCAATGGCACGTACGGCGAGGTTGACCTAGTTGCAAGTCTTGCAAGCCTAGGGAGCTATATTTGGCGTGGGCCAAAGGCATAGCGGCTTGGAAATATGGCTGCGATACGTGTTGGCATGTGCAAATGGCACGTACGGCCACGTTGGACCTAGTTGCAAGTCTTGCAAGCCTAGGGCGCTATATTTGGCGTGGGCCAAAGGCATAGCGGCTTGGAAATATGGCTGCGATATGTGTTGGCATGTGCCGATGGCACGTGACGGCCACGTTGACCTAGTTGCAAGTCTTGCAAGCCTAGGGCGCTATATTTGGCGTGGGCCAAAGGCATAGCGGCTTAGAAATATGGCTGCGATACGTGTTGGCATGTGCCAACGGCACGTACGGCCATGTTGACCTAGTTGCAAGTCTTGCAAGCCTAGGGCGCTATATTTGGCATGGGCCAAAGGCATAGCGGCTTGGAAATATGGCTCATGATACGTGTTGGCATGTGCCAATGGCACGACCGCCAAAGTTGACCTAGTTGCAAGTCTTGCAAGCCTAGGGAGCTTTATTTGGCCTGGCCAAAGGCATAGCGGCTTGGAAATATGGCCTGCGATACGTGTTGGCATGTGCCAATGGCACGTACGGCCACTTTGACCTAGTTGCAAGTCTTGCAAGCCTAGGGCGCTATATTTGGCATGGGCCAAAGGCATAGCGGCTTGGAAATATGGCCTCACGATACGTGTTGGCATGTGCCAATGGCACGTACGGCCACGTTGACCTAGTTGCAAGTCTTGCAAGCCTAGGGCGCTATATTTGGCGTGGGCCAAAGGCATAGCGACTTGGAAATATGGCTGCGATACGTGTTGGCATGTGCCGATGGCACGTACGGCCACGTTGACCTAGTTGCAAGTCTTGCAAGCCTAGGGCGCTATATTTGGCGTGGGCCAAAGGCATAGCGGCTTGGAAATATGGCTGCGATACGTGTTGGCATGTGCCAATGGCACGCACGGCCACGTTGACCTAGTTGCAAGTCTTGCAAGCCTAGGGCGCTATATTTGGCGTGGGCCAAAGGCATAGCGACTTGGAAATATGGCTGCGATACGTGTTGGCATGTGCCAATGGCATGTACGGCCATGTTGACCTAGTTGCAAGTCTTGCAAGCCTAGGGCGCTATATTTGGCGTGGGCCAAAGGCATAGCGGCTTGGAAATATGGCCCGCGATACGTGTTGGCATGTGCCAATGGCACGTACGGCCACTTTGACCTAGTTGCAAGTCTTGCAAGCCTAGGGCGCTATATTTGGCGTGGGCCAAAGGCATAGCGGCTTGGAAATATGGCCTGCGATACGTGTTGGCATGTGCCAATGGCACGTACGGCCATGTTGACCTAGTTGCAAGTCTTGCAAGCCTAGGGCGCTATATTTGGCGTGTGCCAATGGCATAGCGGCTTAGTTTGGCATTGTTGCCATGGTGCGCAGTATGCGGCTTGGTTTGGCATTGTTGCCATGGTGCGCAGTGTGCGGCTTGGTTTGGCATTGCTGCCATGGTGCGCAGTGTGCGGCTTGGTTTGGCATTGTTGCCATGGTGCGCAGTGTGCGGCTTGGTTTGGCATTGCTGCCATGGTGCAGGTGTGCGGCTTGGTTTGGCATTGTTGCCATGGTGCGCGGCGTGCGGCTTGGTTTGGCATTGCTGCCATGGCACGCGGTGTGTGCGGCTTGGTTAGGCATTGTTGCCATGGTGCACGGTGTGCGGCTTGGTTTGGCATTCTTGCCATGGTGCAGATGTGCGGCTTGGTTTGGCATTGCTGCCATGGTGCGCAGATGTGCGGCTTGGTTTGGCATTGCTGCCATGGTGCGCAGTGTGCGGCTTGGTTTGGCATTGTTGCCATGGTGCGCCGTGTGCGGCTTGGTTTGGCATTGGTGCCATGGTGCGCAGCAGTGCGGCTTGGTTTGGAATTAGGTTCTCGTGGTCGAAAACCCTAACCGGTATTTTGAAAAAATACCCCTATTAATTATTTACACCGAGTTAAATGCTCTTAGTTAATGTGTTGCGGGTAACACTAGGTCATGGGGTTTTACGATTTTACCCTTTGTTTAAAAACCACCATCAACATTAAGTCCCCTGCTTAGCTCGGAACAGGGGCTTTGTTGCGAGGTAAGCATAAGATGGTGACAAACTATTAACAACAAACCGTAAAGAAAATTGAAGGAGGCTTGTATGACCTTTTATAAATAGGATTTGGAATCCTTGCCTCCGGTAGTTTTGCACAAATCGGGAGGCTGGCACAATTGGTGGGCCCGGTGCAGCTTGGGCGACGTTGGGAAGTTGGCGTGAGTTGGGAAGCGGAAATGGTGGGACCGGCGCAAAGTGCGGCCGTGCGTGTTGCCAGGTCGGCGCCATTATTGGCGGTGGAACTTGGAAACCGTGCTTGCAGCGTGACTTGGGCGACATTGGGAAGTCGCACCCTTTGTGGGCCCGTTTCTTACACGCGTGATTTTGGTGAAAGGGAAATCCTTCCCTATTTCAAAGTCTTTCACGCCTATATATGTATATATATATAAAGCCCCTTTCTCCCATCCTGCGCTTTATTCTTTCCTCTTTTCATACTAGCGGCAAAGAGAAACCAGCTTCTGTATGTCTTCGAGTACTTTTTCTCTCTCTTTTGTTTTCTTTTCCGTAGGTGTAAACCTTAAGAGTAGGCGCTTCCACAATCCTCTTGCATATGATTCCTTGGCGTGTCTCTTGTAGAAAATATTGTATGTATGCAACCAAGGGAATACGCATATATTGTTTGAACCCGTAGGAAATATTGCATATATGAATTTTCGGCCCCGAAAGAAATATTTGAACCCCGAAAAAATACGTGTGTGTATTTTGAACCCGTAGAGGACGCTCCGTATATAATTCTCGAACCCAAGAACGATATCGTAGGCGTATTTGAACCCGTACGAAACACCGCATGTGTATTTCGAACCCGTAGAGAACTCTGTATGGATCTCGAAGAAGAATACACTGTATATGCTTCATATGACTTCGAACCCGCAGAAAATATTGTATATATGATTTTTGCTTCTTGAAAGAAGTACCACGCTGCATAGTGATTTTTGAACCAATAGAAAAAATGCTCCATATATATTTTTGAACCCGAAGAAGGATATTGTAGACACACTTGTACCCGTATAGAATGCCGCGTATATAGTCTCGAACCCGAATAAAATACGTCCTCCTTCCTCTTTTTTTTTTTTTTTTTTTTTTTTTTTTTTTGGGTACGATTATGTGTCAGGGAGATAACTTCGTCTTTCTCCGTTTGTTTTGTGCAGATATCTTATTACCAAATTGTTATGAAGGAATTCGATAAGATGTTACCTGAACCACATTTCACTTCGTCGAGGGATGCTCATAATTCCAAACCGAACACAGATGATGAATTCTTCACTAGAGCCCTCGCCCGCTCGGAAGAATCACCCAGGTTTCGTGCCAATTTTGCTAACCGGTGGTGAGGATGAAAGGAAGACACGTTCGGTTCGTAGAGAGCACCATCTTGGTTCTGTTGTCTTCATAAAGGGGTATATTCTTCTTCCAACATTGACTTCAGGATGTGTCAAAGCCCATTGCGTTCTTTTGATAGATGGGTTGAGTTCATGGTGAGCAAGGAGCATATAAATACCAACTTGACTCGAGCGCAGGTCATTGATGCTGTCAAGACTTCAGTAAATCTCAGTATTAGGAAGGATATCCCAGGCTTGGTTGCTTTCATCTCCAGATGGTGTTCGGACACCCATACAATCATATGTAGATGGGGCGAGATAACTTTCTCCTTGGAGAGTGTGGCTCTCTTGTGAATCTTCCCAGAATCGGGAATCTTAAAATCCAATTATCCGAAAGTGAGGTGAAGATGCGGGATGACCTTGCCGCTAAGTTGGGGATTTCGCTCGGAAAGACTCCATTGCGAAGTAGAAGGACTCGCCGGAAAGAGGATGAAAGGTGCCCTTACGGTTGGTGGATATCTCAATGGTTTCCTGGACGAGTTGGAGCCCTGAATGGAAAGCAAAGTGATCTTCATGTCGCAGAATTTTTGGCTCTCTGGTTGTCTAGAGACATTTTTGATGACGGTTCTGGCAAGAAGGGAATAAGACCAGAGTTGTTAGCGATTTCTGTGAAGTTGGCAAAGGGTGAAGTTCTTCCCATTGGCAAGCTGTTCCTTGGTTCCCTGTATGTGCATCTAGATCACCTAGTTGCGAACATGCGAGTTTCGAATGGTTTCATGAAAGTGGATTCATATGTGCACGTTGCTTTTCTCCAAGTCTGGCTATGGGAGCACTTTGAGAAGTATG
The DNA here is from genome assembly GCA_023531295.1 of Papaver armeniacum. NCBI lineage: Eukaryota > Viridiplantae > Streptophyta > Magnoliopsida > Ranunculales > Papaveraceae > Papaver > Papaver armeniacum. The sequence goes on from JAJJWW010016220.1 coordinate 28,882, forward strand.
CTCCGAAACCGTTGCCTTCGCTTCCGTGAGTTGGGGTGGCTCCCGAATTCTTCGATGGGTGAACAGCGCCCAAGAGTTGGCGTGAGCTTGGTTAGTTTTCTTGATAAGTTGCACGAAATCAATTTTTCGTCCATGGGGGCCAGTCCATAAGTCGGTGACTCAAATTGACACTTTTGCTTCGCTCCGCTCATGTCTTTGTCTTCGATGACGATTTGAGCGTTGGTGAAAACTCGTTCATTCAAAGTCGCTTGCCTTGTTATATGCCGTCTTTCTTCGTGGGGTTTTTCCAGATAGCTGCTTACAATATTGACCGTGCTGCTCGTCACATGGGTTTCGATCAAGGGGTGCCTCTTGTTTACCGGCCGGTGATCCCTAAGGATTCATTGCGTGTCGCCCTTGACGCCAGTGCCCTTAAGCCGGGTATCCGTCTTTCCTTCTTTCAAATGGGAAGAGTAACTTCCGACGACCTTCGGCTATAATGAGTTTTGGTGCGACGAGTTTACTATGATCCGAGATTTTGTGAATAACGTGGTGGAAAACATTCGTTGCAAACCTTCCCCGAGCAGTTCGAAGGAGTATCCAATGTTGAGAGATCCCAAGCGAAAGTTGCTAAAGCAATTCTGAAAGCCCCTGTGCCAAGGAACGGAGAACGAAGAATCGTACAAGCGGGTTCCGGACGGTTTCACAAGATCCTCCCACGGCTCTTGTGTCTTTCGTTCTTCCAATAACAGGTATGTGTCGCCTCTTCATTGGTTTGTCTCAAAACACGTGAATTTCTAACCGAGAATATGTGTCTTGTTTCCTTCGTGGCTTCGGTAGTGTTAATACTTTCACGCTCTTGCACGTTGCCAGAGACGACAATTTCTTCAAAGAATTTCAACAAGATTGACCCTTCTCATAGCGATGATGAGTCGAGAGAGAAGAGGGTTCAACAAGTGAGAGTGATTCCTCCCGGCAAAGACTGCTTGGTTCTTTGGGGAAGTGGTTCGGTGAGTTTCGCACTTCTTTTCTTTCTTCTTTTGTTTCCTTTTTGGGAAAAATCACTCAAGTTCGCAAGAGGAACCGGTTCGGAGGATGATTCGGGGGGTAGAGCCGCACGAAAACTTGCCTTTGGTGACCACCGGTGACTTGGAGATGGGCGTTAGCCAATTTCCGGGCACGGATGTGGTTCAAAAGGTGGATGATTCTCTCGATGGTTGCTGTCGTAGACATGGAAGAAGACCCTCTCTGCGAGTAGTGAGGCTGTGTGCGGGCGCCATTTTTGATCCCCCGTACTTGGTTCCTTATCCAGTCATGTGCTTGGTTGGCGGCTTAAGTGCCGACTAAGCATGAGGCGTTGTACACCGTAACTCGGGATAAGCACGGACATATGGCTACAACCAAGAAAGTCACTAGTCGATTTGCGCTGGTTAAGCGTGTGGAGGAGGCTTTATCTTCCATTGAGGACATGCGTAAGGTAACCGGTCACACCGTTTTCAAGACGTTATTGCCGATCGGGAGCACCATCGCGACGTGTGCGTAGAAAATAAGTTCAACACTTCGTGGTTTGTCAAGGCCTTGCCGAGATCCAAAAGTTGAAAGATGCAAAGAATCGAAAGCCTTTCGCCGAGGAGATTGCACGACAGGAGATGGAACTCGAAAAGCTTTCCAAGATGTTGACTATGAAGAGAGCGGCTCTTGAAGATGCAAAGTTGACTTTCTCCAAAAAAAGAGCGGACTTGTTGGATGATTTTCCTTGAACGTTTCTCCGTTAAACTTTTATTTAGGTTTTTTTTTTTTTTTTGAAAGACATATTAGATGTCTGGTTCAAAACTTGACCTTTGATAGACAAACTGGTAGCTTTTTAGGGTATTGGATTATTTGGGATGAATGGTTTTGATAATATGACTCGATTATATTTTGGGAAAGGAATATTACTTTTATGAAAGTACGTAAAGCAATAGGCACAAGATTCAAGTAGGTATGACTGGTTTTTACTAAGGACCTAAAAATAAATCGTATATCTTGTGCGGTCTAGATTTACTCACTTCATAGGTTTTGTGAACACGCCCCTCCGTGTAAAGGCGGCTTCTTGCCGGTAGCATCGCCGATTAGTCCCCAATTGCCGGGTAGCGTATTCAGCGAGTCTCCATCTTTCGGGTGTAGTTTTAAACAAGCGATAACCGGTTGTCTCGGGCAGTTGAGTCGGCCCCGAGTCACAAGTCCCCAATTGCTGGTAGCATCTTTAACGAGTCCCCAGTTTTCAAGTGTAGTTTTTCAAATGGTAATTGGGTTGTCTGGCAGTTGCGTCGGATTGAGTCGCCTTCCCCTACCATCTTGATATCTGGGTCGAAGAACGAGATCGACAGTCTGACATTGTAGCCGATAGATCAATCCTCCCGCTGTGGTCGCCAATTGTTTATGGGTAAAAATCGTTTCGCCGATTTCCCAGAATTCGGTAGGTGAGTAAGAAATGGGTTCAAACTCTAAACAAATGTGATGCACATGAGCACTTTATAGATTCGAGAGATCAATCGCACAAGTCCTACCTAAACCAAGAAATGGCCGTTCAGGACTTGCTTCGGTCACAAAGTGGAGGAGAAGGGTTGATTTGGGGAGGGAAGCAAAGAAAGGTGTTGAGGCCAGAATAACTGGGAGAGTAGTATCTCGACTTGTATCAGAAAGTGAAAGCTTGGGAGCTTGCAAGAGGTAGAAGCTTTTGGGAGAGCTTGCAAAGTTTCCTTTCTGAGAGTGTAGTATTTTCCTCCTGACCGAGACTTGTTGTCGGGGTGGAAATAGGTAAGACCTATTTATACAAGTCGAGATTTGAAACGCACCCGACCTCATGAAGGAAGAGAGTAAAGGGTGAAATAATTGGAGGAGGTGGTAACCGCATGGTGTTAATGGGTGAAAACGTTTTCACCATTATTTCCTCTTTTATTTGACCGCTTCATTCCTTTTCATGCTTTCTTAATGTGAGCGTAGTGTACGCCGCATGTCTTGGACCGCCAAACCAAAACCCTACAAAGCATCCCCGATTTGTGTTGATGTCTCAAGTGTTGGTTGCATCTTGCGTGCAAGTCGTCTTGCTAAAGGGACGCGATGTGGCATGTGCCAATGGCATGTGCGGAATGCCTTCGTTGCGAGTTGCACCTCGAGCGTAAGTGGCAATGTCGTGAGTCTGCTAGTGGCGTGTGTGGCATGTGCCAACGGCATGTGCGGAATGCCTTGGTGGTAGGTTGCACGGTTTGCAAGTTAGGCTACCGGCGTGTGTGTTTGGCATGTGCCAATGGCATGTACGGCCATGTTGACCTAGTTTGCAAGTCTTGCAAGCCTAGGGCGCTATATTTGGCGCTGGCCAAAGGCATAGCGGCTTGGAAATATGGCTGCGATACGTGTTGGCATGTGCCAATGGCACGTACGGCCACGTTGACCTAGTTGCAAGTCTTGCAAGCCTAGGGCGCTATATTTGGCGTGGGCCAAAGGCATAGCGGCTTGGAAATATGGCCTGCGATACGTGTTGGCATGTGCCAATGGCACGACGGCCATGTTGACCTAGTTGCAAGTCTTGCAAGCCTAGGGCGCTATATTTGGCGTGGGCCAAAGGCATAGCGGCTTGGAAATATGGCCTGCGATACGTGTTGGCATGTGCCAATGGCACGTACGGCCATGTTGACCTAGTTGCAAGTCTTGCAAGCCTAGGGCGCTATATTTGGCGTGGGCCAAAGGCATGTGACTTGGAAATATGGCCTGCGATATGTGTTAGCATGTGCCAATGGCACGTACGGCCACGTTGACCTAGTTGCAAGTCTTGCAAGCCTAGGGCGCTATATTTGGCGTGGGCCAAAGGCATAGCGGCTTGGAAATATGGCTTGTGATACGTGTTGGCATGTGCCAATGGCACGTACGGCCATGTTGACCTAGTTGCAAGTCTTGCAAGCCTAGGGCGCTATATTTGGCACATGCCAAAGGCATAGCGGCTTGGAAATATGGCATGCGATACGTGTTGGCATGTGCCAATGGCACGTACGGCCATGTTGACCTAGTTGCAAGTCTTGCAAGCCTAGGGCGCTATATTTGGCGTGGGCCAAAGGCATAGCGGCTTGGAAATATGGCCTGCGATACGTGTTGGCATGTGCCAATGGCACGTACGGCCATGTTGACCTAGTTGCAAATCTTACAACCCTAGGGCGCAATATTTGGCGCGGGCCAAAGGCATAGCGACTTGGAAATATAGCCTGCGATACGTGTTGGCATGTGCCAATGGCACGTACGACCACGTTGACCTAGTTGCAAGTCTTGCAAGCCTAGGGCGCTATATTTGGCGTGGGCCAAAGGCATAGCGGCTTGGAAATATGGCCTGCGAGCACGTGTTGGCATGTGCCAATGGCACGTACGGCCATGTTGACCTAGTTGCAAGTCTTGCAAGCCTAGGGCGCTATATTTGGCGCGGGCCAAAGGCATAGCGACTTGGAAATATGGCTGCGATACGTGTTGGCATGTGCCAATGGCACGACGGCCACGTTGACCTAGTTGCAAGTCTTGCAAGCCTAGGGCGCTATATTTGGCGTGGGCCAAAGGCATGGCGGCTTGGAAATATGCGATACGTGTTGGCATGTGCCAATGGCATGTACGGCCATGTTGACCTAGTTGCAAGTCTTGCAAGCCTAGGGCGCTATATTTGGCGTGGGCCAAAGGCATGGCGGCTTGGAAATATGCGATACGTGTTGGCATGTGCCAATGGCACGACTGACCACGTTGACCTAGTTGCAAGTCTTGCAAGCCTAGGGCGCTATATTTGGCGTGGGCGAAAGGCATAGCGGCTTGGAAATATGGCTCGCGATACGTGTTGGCATGTGCCAATGGCACGTACGGCCATGTTGACCTAGTTGCAAGTCTTGCAAGCCTAGGGCGCTATATTTGGCATGTGCCAATGGCATAGCGGCTTAGTTTGGCATTGTTGCCATGGTGCGCAGTGTGCGGCTTAGTTTGGCATTGTTGCCATGGTGCGCAGTGTGCGGCTTGGTTTGGCATTGTTGCCATGGTGCGTGATGCATGCGGCTTGGTTAGGCATTGTTGCCATGGTGCGAGTGTGCGGCTTGGTTTGGCATTCTTTGCCATGGTGCGCAGTGTGCGGCTTGGTTTGGCATTCTTTGTCATGGTGCGTGATGTGCGGCTTGGTTTGGCATTCTGCCATGGTACGCAGTGTGCGGCTTGGTTAGGCATTGCTTCCATGGTGCGCGCGGTGTGCGGCTTGGTTTGGCATTCTTTGCCATGGTGCGCAGCATGTGCGGCTTGGTTTGGCATTGCCGCCATGGTGCAGCGTGTGCGGCTTGGTTTGGCATTGTTGCCATGGTGCGCGATTGTGCGGCTTGGTTTGGCATTCTTTGCCATGGTGCGCAGTGTGCGGCTTGGTTTGGAATTAGGGTTGCGGTCGAAAACCCTAATCCGGTATTTTGAAAAAATACCCCTATTAATTATTTACACCTGAGTTAAATGCTCTTAGTTAATGTGTTGCGGGTAACACTAGGTCATGGGGTTTTACGATTTTACCCTTTGTTTAAAAACCACCATCAACAACTATATAATACTCCCTCCGTTCTTAAATAATAGGATGGTTTCTATAAATAAATGTTACAAAAAAATAGGCTGGTTTCCTAATTGGGAAAGTCAAATGTTACTTTAATTTTCTGGGATCATTTTTCTCTTAACTTCTTTTGATGACAAGTGTCATGGGACCATTTCACTTTACTTCTTTTGCTGACAAGTGTCATGGGGACCATTTCGCTTCACTTGTTTTATTGACAAGTATCATGAGGACCACTTTCAATTATTGGCTCTCTTAATTTCCTTAATTTTCTCAAAAAACAAAACCAGCCTATTAAAAAAGAACGGAGGGAGTAGATCATATACATACACATACGGGAAGAGAGGGAGAGGGATTAATTATATCGATCAACTTATATTCAATGGCAGATACAATGAAAAGTGTTAATGGATCAACGAATTCAGTGGCAATTGGTGAAGATCTTAGGAAAGCTCTTAAGAACGCAGTGGAGTTTTTTAAGAGATCAACGGATTCTCTCGAGAAAACGATGGAAGAGACAAATAAGATGCAATATTTTACGGAAATAATGACAGATGAGGAAAACTGATGTGGAGTTTGAATCAGATGTTGAAAGTTTGTTGGATAAAGGTGAGATATCATTACCAGACGATAGAGAAATCAGAGTTATGAGAAAGATGCTAAAAATTTTAGAATCAGATGATGATGTTTGGGATGTTGATTTAACTAAATTAGAGGCCGAAGTCGACCTTGAAATTGAAGCTCAAGAGATCGATCACCGGGTAAATCCGCAGGCATATGAAAAATGTTTGGCTTAATTTTATCGTTCAATGTTTGGAAACCCAATTTAATTAACTTATTTATTTGTTTACTTCTACTCTAAAGATTTTGTCATCTAGAATAGACGATGACTCTTATCCATTATCCATGATATTTCCAACTTGTACTCTCTATTTAACTTCCCAAACATTCGTATAGCACAGTTGCAGCTCCAATTTTTATATAAAGACTGCTATAAAGATATATATAGGTTCACGGTTCACTTTGAATTTCGCTCGAAGCCTCTCATTACCAAATCAATCATCGATTCAGCATGTAATCTGTTAAGCAAAAAATTTAATGTACATATTTGATATTCGCTGAACAGTGGATAGACTACTTATTGCGCTGTTCGAGTATCCTGCCTCTCAGTCTAACAGTGAAAGTTGCTATGCCTGACATATATACCCTGTTTTTCATCCACGAACCAAGTATCCTGCCTCTCAGTTTCACAATGAGCAAAACATGAATTATTGTGTTCATTTTTGTAGAAACCTAATCTCGATAATTTGATAGAACTAGTGTCGAGATGTATGACTGAGCATAGTGTTTGAGTTGCTCATACAAAGCTCCTAGTAGATAGACATAGATAGTAATGGTGGAGCAAGATTAGTCTCTGTAAACTTAAACTTCTTGTTAATTTTTTACTCAGACTTACAAACGATACTACAAATGCCTTTTTATAGGCTGAAACAACTTGGACTACAAGTATACTTGACTTGCAAGTATACACAAACTTGGTAGCCTACCTAAAACTATTTCATTAGAAACGACTTTGGCAGACTTTGGTTTGCTCTAGACTATTCTTACTGCATAATTAGATAACTTAGCTAGACATTTACAAATTATAGTGAATACTCCATTTTTCCTCTTATTCATAGCGGAAGTGCATAATTGATTTGATTCGACAAGCCAATACATTCAAATGAGATTCCAAGTTCTTGAACAAAGAAATTAAAGTAAGACGCAGCACCTTGGAGGAATTGGATCTGTGAATCACTGCAGTTTGCATTATTTAATTTATACTGATGCCAGAGGTAGACAAACAAGGAACTCCCAAAAACAGAAGGGGAATCTACAAATCAACATGAAGAACAATTGAAACCCGTTTCTGTGTTAGATTATTCCGCCGCAGTTTTCAATTTCATTAATTTTCTTAGGGTTTACTGATTTGGAAAATTAGTTTATTAGGGTATTTTATTGTTGAAATTAGGGTTTTAATGCGGGAATGTCTGAAATTGAATGATATGTACTATAGTGAATATATAATTTGAACAATTATGTTTTGATTCTTGTAATTTGATTTCTAGAGCTCGAAAATAAATGGAGATTTTGCTGTGATTAATTAAGGATGTATTTTGAGTTTGTATTGGCTTGCGGTGAATTATGAATCGAAGTAATTTGAGTTTGTTTGATTGTGGGTTTTTGTGGTTTTAAGTGTATATCGCCATCATCTTGTTGGATTAAAGTTTCTGGTATGCAAGTTGAGGATGAAAACACGAAGATCACGTGTGGTTTAAGCTTGTGTATTGACAGCACTCATGTGAGGGTCTTGACCATTTAACTGCAATTGGATGAAAAATCAGACGGTGAGGCATTTTCCCATAACTTTTATTTGTGGGGCAGTTTGCCGACGGGGCATCGAAATACAAGGCATTTTCCCAATTTTTCCGAAGGATAATGATGATGATCCTTTGAAAATTTCTACAGATCTTTGAGAATAAAATTCACCAAAAATTCAAACATGCTTCAAACTGATTGACTGGTTTTACAGGAAAAAAAAAGTAGGAAATACCATTAGGTCCTAGGAATAATATATTAGAGAGAGTCTAGTCCATTTTTTGACTCAGTCATATGTCTGTTTGGTCCTATTTGGTAAAATATATTATAGTTTGGTCCTAGAAATTATGGTTTGGTCCTAGGGTGATGTCATGGATGGTGTAATTTTCATTGTGGGGTGGCAGAAATACCCTTTTGGGACCACATATATAGACAAAAACCCTAGAAAATATCTTTATTTTTAGATTTACTTTCTCTCTCCACATGTTTTCAGATCTAGTTTCTTTTCTCAATTTCTTTTTTCTTTTTCTTTCTGCTACTGTTTTTGTTGTTGTTGTTGACGAAGAAGAAGAAGAAGAAAATGATGACGACGATTTTAGGTGGATCTGTTGCTTTTTGATGTCGTTATTGATGATGATGAAGAAGAAGAAAACGTCTTGCGACGATTTTCATGGATCTGCTACTGTTTTTTATGTTTGTTGTTGATGATGATGAAGAAGAAAACGATGACGATGTTGTTTGTTGATGATGAAGATGAACTCTTGTTTGAAGACGATGTTGTTTTGCTTCTGCTGCAACTTGAAGACGACGTGTATGATGTTGTTGCTGGTGTTTGAAGACAACTATGTTGCTGCTGGTATTTGAAGAAGAAGAAGATGATGATGTTGTTCATTTTTAGGTTTTTATATAGATTTCATTCCTGGGATCGTTTATGGGTGAAAATCGTTTCTGCCGATTTCAGTAAATTCGGTAGGTGAGTGAGAAACTGGTTTAAACCCTAAACAAATGTGCTGCACGTGAGCACTTTATAGATTCGAGAGATCAATCTGTACAAGTCCGGCCTAAACCAAGAAATGGCCGTTCCAGACTTGCTTCGGTCACAAAGTAGAGGAGAAGGGTTAATTTGGGGAGGGAAGCAAAGAAAGGTGTTGAGACCAGAATAGTTCTGGGAGAGTAGTGTCTCGACTTGTATCGTAAAGTGAAAGCTTAGGAAGCTTGCAAGAGATGAAAGCTTTTTGGAGAGCTTGCAAAGTTGCCTTTTACGAGAGTGTAGTATTTTTCTCCGACCGAGACTTGTTGTCCGGTGGAAATAGGTACGACCTATTTATACAAGTCGAGATTAAAACGTACCCACGGCCTCATGAAGGAAGAGAGTAAAGGGTGAAATAATGGGAGGAGGTGGTAACCGCATGGTGTTAATGGGTGAAAACGTTTTCACCATTATTTCCTCATTTATTTGACCGCTTTATTCCTTTTCACGCTTTCTTAATGTGAGCGTAGTGTACGCCGTAAGTCAGTGACCGCCAAACCAAAACCCGGGAAAGCATCCCCGTTTTGTGTTGATATCTCATTGGTTGCACCTTGAGTGCAAGTGGCGCTGCTAGTGGCGCGTGTGGCATGTGCCATTGGCATGTGCGGAATGCCCTTGTTGCGGGTTGTACATCGAGCACAAGTGGCAATGCAAGAGCTGCTAGTGGCGTGCGTGGCATGTGCCAATGGCATGTGCGGAATGCCTTGGTGGTAGGTTGTATGTTGAGTGTAAGTGGCAATGCCAGAGCCGCTAGTGGCGTGTGTGGCATGTGCCAATGGCATGTGCGGAATGCCTTGGTGGTAGGTTGCACGGTTTGCAAGTTAGGCTACCAGCAGGTGTGTTTGGCATGTGCCAATGGCATGTGCGGAATGCCTTGGTGGTAGGTTGCACGGTTTGCAAGTTAGGCTACCGGCGTGTGTGTTTGGCATGTGCCAATGGCATGTGCACGGAATGCCTTGGTGTTAGGTTGCACGGTTTGCAAGTTAGGCTACCGGCGTGTGTGTTTGGCATGTGCCAATGGCATGCGTGGCCATTAGGGCCGTGGCCTTGGTAGGAAAAGCTACCAAATGAGCATGTTGGCATGTGCCAATGGCATGCGTGGCCGTTAGTCGTGGCCTTGTAGAGAAAAGCTACCGCATGCGAGCATGTTGGCATGTGCCAATGGCATGCGTGGCCGTTAGGGCCGTGGTCTTAGTAGGAAAAGCTACCAGTGAGCATGTTGGCATGTGCCAATGGCATGCGTGGTCAGGGCTGTGGCCTTGGTAGGAAAAGCTACCAAATGAGCATGTTGGCATGTGCCAATGGCATGCGTGGCCCGTTAGGCCGTGGCCTTGGTAGGAAAAGCTACCAAGCGAGCATGTTGGCATGTGCCAATGACATGCGTGGCCAGTTAGGGCCGTGTCCTTGGTAAGAAAAGATACCAGCGAGCATGTTGGCATGTGCCAATGACATGCGTGGTCGTTAGAACCGTGGGTCTTGGTAAGAAAAGCTACCAGCGAGCATGTTGGCATGTGCCAATGGCATGCGTGGCCGTTTTGGCCTAGGTTGTATGGTTCGTAAGCCTAGGGCGCTATATTTGGCATGCGCCATTGGCATAGCGGCTTGAAATATGGCTTGTGGTACGCGTTGGCATGTGCCAATGGCAAATACGGCCATGTTGACCTAGTTGCACGTTTTGGAAGCCTAGGCGCTATATTTGGCATGCGCTAATGGCATAGCGGCTTGGAAGTATGGCTTGTGGTACATGTTGGCATGTGCCAATGGAACGACGGCCATGTTGACCTAGTTGCACGTTTTTGCAAGCCTAGGGCGCTATATTTGGCATGTGCCAATGGCATAGCGGCTTAGTTTGGCATGGTTGCCAATGAGTGCGATAGGTAGTTTGGTTTTGGCGTCGCTGCCCGGTGCGCGATTTGCGGCTTGGTTTTGGCGTTGTTGCCGTGGTTCGCAGTGTGCGGCTTAGTTTGGCATTGTTGCCATGGTGCGCAGTGTGCGGCTTAGTTTGGCATTGTTGCCATGGTGCGCAGTGTTCGGCTTAGTTTGGCATTGTTGCCATGGTGCGCAGTGTGCGTCTTAGTTTGGCATTGTTGCCATGGTGCGCAGTGTGCGACTTGGTTTTGGAATTAGGGTTCTGTGTCGAAAACCCTAATCTCGGTATTTTGAAAATATACCCCTATTAATTATTTACACCCGAGTTAAATGCTCTTAGTTAATGTGTTGCGGGTAACACTATGTCATGGGGTTTTACGATTTTACCCTTGTTTAAAAACCACCATCAACATTAAGTCCCCGCTTAGCTCGAACAGGGCTTTGTTGCGGGGTAAGCATAAGATGGTGACAAACTATCAACAAAGAAAACGTAAAGAGAATTGAGGAGGCTTGTCCGACCTTTTATGAATAAATTTGGAACCCGCCTCCGGTAGTTTTTGCACAAATCGGAGGCTAGCACAATTGGTGGGGCCGAGGGGCGTAGCTTGGGCGACGTTGGGAAGTTGGCGTGAGTCGGAACCGAGTGTGTTAGGCTGGTGGGACCAGCGCAAGGTGTGCGTGTTTACGAGGCGTGACTTGGGAAATTGAGTGTCTTTGTTTGGTGGGACCCAAGCGCAAGGTGTGCGTGCTTGCGGCGTGGCTTGGGTGGTCATTGGGAAGTCGGTGCAATTGGTGGGGCCGATGCAACTTGGGCGACATTGGGAAGTTGGACGCCCTTGTGGGCCCGCTTCTTACACGCACGATTTTGGTAAAAGGAAATCCTTCCCTATTTCGAGTAATCCTCACGCCTATGTATATAAAGTCCCTTTCTCCCATCTTGCACTTTCATCTTTTCATCCTTTCCTACCAGCGACAGAGTCATAAAGAAGAACCAGCTTCCAGGTATGTCTTCCAGTATTTCCTTTTTATGTAGGTGTAAACCCTAGGCGTTTTTCTTTGCGCATATAATTTCCTGGCGTGTCTCTTGTAGAAAATATTGTATGTATGCAACCAAGGGAAATCGTATATATTATTCGAACCCGTAGGAAAGTGCTCCATATATTATTTTGTACCCAAGCGTGATCTTCGTATGCACACTTGAACCCATATAAAATATTGCGTATATAGTCTTGAACCCGAAGAAAATTCTCGTATATAGTCTTGAACCCAAGAAAATTCTCATGATATAGTCTTGAACCAAGAAAATTCTCAGTATATAGTTTTGAAACGTAGAGAATACGCCCTCCTTTTTTTTATTATTTCGGGCTTTCCTTTTGTTGGGCGCGGTTATGTGTCGGGGAGATAATTTTTTTTTGTGTGCAGTATCTTGTTACTAAGTTGTTATTAAAAGATCCGAGCAAGATGTTACCTGGACAAAATTTCGCTTCCTCAAAGGATGTCCATAATTCCAAACCAAACACGGATGATGAGTTCTTCGCCAAAAACTCGTTTTCGCTCGGAAAAATCACCTGAGTTTCTTGCCAATTTTGTTAACAGGTGGTGAAGATGAAAGGAAGACACGTTCGATTCGCACAGAGAATACTATACTTGTTCTGTCATTTTCAAAAAGGGGTATACTCCTCTTCCAACATTGATTTCGGGATGTGTCAAAGCCCATTGCGTTCTTTTGGTAGATGGGTTGAGTTCATGGTGAGTAGGAGCACATACACACAAACCGACTCGAGCTGCATTATTGATCTTTATCACGGCTTCAAGAAACCTCCGGATTAGGAAGGATATCCCGGGCTTGGTTGCTTTTATCTTGAGATGGTGTCTGGACACCCATACAATCATATGTAGATGGGGTGAGATAACTTTCTCCTTGGAGAGTGTGGCTCTCTTGCTGAATCTTAGAGAATCGGGAATCTTAAAATCCAATTATCCGAAAGTGAGGTGAAGATGCGGGATGACCTTGCCGCTAAGTTGGGAGATTACGCTCTAAAAGACTCCACCTAAGTCGAAGGATTCTGTCGGAAAGAGGATGAAAGGTGCTTTTATAGCTGGTGGATGTGTCGGTGGTTTCTGGACGAAGCCGGAACTCCAACGTAGTGCCAATGATCTTCATGTTCGGCATTTTTGGCTCTGCGGTTGTCTAGAGACATTTTTGATGACAGTTACGGCAAGAAGGAAATAAGACCGAGTTGCTAGCGGTTGCTTTATGAAGTTAGCAAAAGGTGAAGTTCTTCCCATTGGCAAGCTATTCCTCGGTTCCTCGTATGTGCATCCGGATCACCTAGTTGCGAACACGCGAGTTTCGAATGGTTTCATGAAAGTGAATTCATATGTGCACGTTGCTTTTACGCAAGTCTGGCTATGGGAGCACTTAGAAGTATGCTCGAACCGATGCCTTCGATTCCCCGCGAGTTGGGGGGTTCCGAATTCTTCGATGGGTGAACGGCGTCCAAAGGTTGGCGTGAGCTTGGTTAGTCTTCTTGATAAGTCGTATGAAATCAATTTTCGCCCATGGGAGCCTGGTCCATAGGTCGGTGACTCAAATTGACACCTTTGCTTCGCTCCGCTCATGTCTTTGTCTTCGATGGCGATTTGAGCGTTGGTGAAAACTTGTTCATTCAAAGTGCTTGTCCGGTTATATGCCATCTTTCTTCATGGGGTCTTTCCAGATAGCCGCTTACAATATTGACCGTGCTACTCGTCACATGGGTTTCGATCAAGGGGTACCTCTTGCTTACCGGCCGGTGCTTCCTAAGGATTCATGCGTGCCACCCTCAATGCCGGTGCCCTCGAGTAGGGCATCCGCCTTCCTTCTTACAAATGGGAAGAGTAACTCGACGACCTTTGGCTATAATGAGTTCTGGTGCGACGAGTTTATTATGATCCGTGCTTTTGTGAATAACGTGGTGGAGAACGTTCGTTGTAAACCTTCCTCAGTTTGAAGAAGTATCCAATGTTGAGAGATCTCAAGCGAAAGTTGCCTAGCAACCCTGGAAAGTCCCCTGAGCCAAGGAATGGAGAACGAAGAATCGTCTTGGCGGGTTTTGACGGTTTCAAAAGATCCTCCCACAGCTCTCGTGTCTTTCAGGTTCTTCCAATAACCGGTATGTGTCGCCTCTTCTTTGGTTTGTCTCAAAACACGTGAATTTCTCTTAAAACATGTGTCTTGTTTCCTTCGTGGCCGGTAGTGTTAATGCTTTCGCCTTCCCTTGCACGTTGCCGGGAGGAAGCAATTTCTTCAAAGAATTCCAGCAAAAAGACTGAGCCTTCTCATAAGCGATGATGAGTCGGAGAAAGAAGAAAGTTCGACAAGTGAGGCTGATTCCTCGCAAAGACTTAGGTTCTTTTTCGGGAAGTGGTTCGGTGAGTTTCGTGCTTCTTTTCTCTCTTCTTTGTTTCTTCTTTTTGAAAAATGTCTAACTCGAGTTCGCGGGAGGAATCCGATTCGGAGGATGATTACGGGGTAGAGGCACACGAAAACTTGCCTTTGGTGACCACCGCTGGTGACTTGGAGATGGGCGTTAGCCAATTGCAAGGCACGGATGTGGCTCAAACAAAGGATGATTCTCTACGATGGTTGTTGTAGTAGACATGGAGGAAGACCCTCTGCGAGTCGTGAGGCCAGGTGCGGCGCCATTTTTGATCCTCCGTACTTGGTTCCTTATCCGTGGTCATGTGCTGGTTGGCGGCTTCGAATGCCGGCTAAGCGCGAGGCGTTGTACACCGTAATCTAGGAGAAATACGGACATATGGCCACAACCAAGAAAGTCACTAGTCGATTTGCCTTTGGTTAAGCGTGTGGAAGAGGCTTTATCTTCCATCGAGGATATGCGTGAGGTGACCGGGTCACCCCGCTTTCTCAAGACGTTATTGCCGATTACTGGGAGCACCATCGCGACGTGTGTGCGTAGAAAAGGAGTTCAACACTTCGTGGTTTGTCGAAGGCCTTGCTGAGATCCAAAAGTTGAAATATGCGGCAATCGAAAGCCTTTCCGCCGAGGAGATTGCACGAAGGGAGGTGGAACTCGAAGTGCTTTCCAAGATGTTGACTATGAAGAGAGCGGCTCTTGAAGATGCAAAATTGACTTTCTCCAAGAAGAGCAGACTTCATTTGGATAATTTTCCTTGAACGTTTCTCGCTAAACTTTCATTTAGGTTCTTTTTTTTTTTTTTTGAAAGACATATTGGATGTCCGGTTCAAGGTTTGACCGATTTTGGTAGGCAATTTGGTAGCTTTTGAGGATATTGGATTATTTAAGGATGAATGGTTTTGATAATATGACTCGATTATGTTTTGGGAAAGGAATATTGCTTTTATGAAAGTGTGTGCTAGCAATAGGCACAATACTCGGTAGTATGACGGTTTTACTAAGAGCCTAAAAACCATTCGTATATCTTGTGATCTAAATTTACTCACTTCATAGGTTTTGTGAACACGCCCTCTCCATGTAAAAGGCGGCTGGCTTTGATAGCATTGTCGACAAGTCCCCAATCGCCTAGTAGCATCTTGGCGTAGTCCCCGTTTCCTCATGTGGTTTTACAACCAGTAACCGGTCGCCGGGTGGTTGAGTCGGATCGAGTGTGGTAGCATCTTCGGCAAGTCCCCAAGCTGGGTGTAGTTTTACAACTAGTAACCGGGTTGCTCGGGTAGTTGCGTCGGATTGAGTAGTAACCTTACCCTACCATCTTGACATCCGGGTCGAAGAACGAGATCGACAACCGACATCAGAGCCGATAGATCAATCCTCCCATTTGTGGTCGCCGATTGTTTATGGGTGAAAATCGTTTCGCCGATTTCAAGAAATTCGGTGAGGTGAGTGAGAAACCGGTTTAAACCCCAAACAAATGTGCCGCACGTGAGCACTTTATGGATTCGAGAGATCAATCTATACAAGTCCGGCCTAAACCAAGAAATGGCCGTTCCCGACTTGGTTTCGTCCACAAAGTAGAGGAGAAGGGTTGATTTGGGGAGGAAGCAAAGAAAGGTGTTGAGACCAGAATAGTTCGGGGAGAGTAGTGTCTCGACTTGTATCGAAAGTGAAAGCTTAGGAAGCTTGCCGGAGATGAAAGCTTTTTGGAGAGCTTGCAAAGTTGCCTTTTCCGAGAGTGTAGTATTTTCTCCGACCGAGACTTGTTGTCCGGTGGAAATAGGTAAGACCTATTTATACAAGTCGAGATTGAAACGTACCTCGGCCTCATGAAGGAAGAGAGTAATAGGTGAAATAATGGGAGGAGGTGGTAACCGCATGGTGTTAATGGGTGAAAACGTTTTCACCATTATTTCCTCATTTATTTGACCGCTTTATTCCTTTTCACGCTTTCTTAATGTGAGCGTAGTGTACGCGCAAGTCGTGACCGCTGGGCCAAACCAAAACCCCGGGAAAGCATCCCCGGTTTGTGTTGATATCTCATTGTTTTGCACCTTGAGTGCAAGTGGCGCTCGCTAGTGGCGCGTGTGGCATGTGCCATTGGCATGTGCTAATGCCCTTGTTGCGGGTTGTACATTGAGCACAAGTGGCAATGCCGTATTGCTAGTGGCGTGCGTGGCATGTGCGGAATGCCTTGGTGGTAGGTTGTATGTTGAGTGTAAGTGGTAAATGCCAGAGCTGCTAGTGGCGTGTGTGGCATGTGCGGAATGCCTTGGTGGTAGGTTGCACGGTTTGCAAGTTAGGCTACCAGCGTGTGTGTTTGGCATGTGCGGAATGCCTTGGTGGTAGGTTGTAGGGTTTGCAAGTTAGGCTACCTGCGTGTGTGTTTGGCATGTGCGGAATGCCTTGGTGGTAGGTTGCACGGTTTGCAAGTTAGGCTACCAGCGTGTGTTTTTGGCATGTGCCAATGGCATGCGTGGCCATTAGGCCGTGGCCTTGGTAGGAAAAGATACCCGGCGAGCATGTTCGCATGTGCCAATGGCATGCGTGGCCGTTAGGGCCGTGGCCTTGGTAAGAAAAGCTACCAGCGAGCATGTTGGCATGTGCCAATGGCATGCGTGGCCGTTAGGGCCGTGGCCTTGGTAAAAAGCTACCAAACAGCATGTTGGCATGTGCCAATGGCATGCGTGGCGTTAGGCCGTGGCCTTGGTAAGAAAAAGCTACCAATGAGCATGTTGGCATGTGCCAATGGCATGCGTGGGCCGACTTGGCCTAGGTTGTATGGTTCGTAAGCCTAGGGCGCTATATTTGGAATGCGCCAATGGCATAGCAGCTTGGAAATATGGCTTGTGGTACGCGTTGGCATGTGCCAATGGCACGTATGGCCATGTTGACCTAGTTGCACGTTTTGCAAGCCTAGGGGCGCTATATTTGGCATGCTTCAATGGCGTAGCGGCTTGGAAGTATGGCTTGTGGTACGTGTTGGCATGTGCCAATGGCACGATCGACCATGTTGACCTAGTTGCACGTTTTGCAAGCCTAGGGCGCTATATTTGGCATGTGCCAATGGCATAGCGGCTTAGTTTGGCATGGTTTCAATGAGTGCGATATGTTTTGGTTTTGGCATCGCTGCCATGGTGCGCAGGTGTGCGGCTTGGTTTTGGCGTTGTTTGTGGTGCGCGGTGTGCGCTTTAATTTGGTATTGTTGCCATAGTGCGCGGTGTGCGGCTTAGTTTGGCATTGTTGCCATGGTGCGCAGTGTGCGGCTTAGTTTGGCATTGTTGCCATGGTGCTAGCGCATGTGCGGCTTAGTTTGGCATTGTTGCCATTGTGCGCAGTGTGCAGTTTGGTTTGGCATTGTTGCCATGGTGCATGAGTGTGCGGCTTGGTTTGGCATTGTTGCCATGGTGCGCGGTGTGCGGCTTGGTTTTGGAATTAGGGTTCGTGGTCGAAAACCCTAACTGGGTATTTTGAAAAATACCCCTATTAATTATTTACACTGAGTTAAATGCTCTTAGTTAATGTGTTCGGGTAACATTAGGTCATGGAGTTTTACGATTTTACCCCTTGTTTAAAAACCACCATCAACAGTAGGCTATTGTAGCGGTTGATGACGATTATTATTTGAGGCCTGATACTTCCCTACACTATGCAAACGATTTGGTATGTTCATGAATTATCTTTTCTTTTTCCAATCATGTATGTTAGATGGTTATGCTTATTATTTTTGGTTTGTTATATGCGCATTTAGATATTTGGAAGTAAGAAGGAAGCAAAGGAATGGCTTATGAATAAGGCAAAAGAGAAGATGTGTGTGGTAGTTCAGAACCCTTGCGTGAAGGACATTAGGTTTGAAATGGTTTGTGAGCGAGGTGGGAAGAAAAAGAGTCACGAGGGAAAGAATAATAAGTATGTAAGGAAGACGGAGAGGAAGAAGTACCGAACTCATACAAAGAAGATTGGATGCCCATTTAAGATTGTCTTCTATAAGCCCGATGGTAAGGAAAGTAAAGATTGGAAGATGTCTAAAGTTGCTAATGGTTGTCACAATCATGATGATCCGGACACTCTTATTGGACATGTAATGGTTGCGAAGTTAAAACCACATGAAATGGAGACGGTGAGGTTTATGCGTATCCAAAAGGCGAGTGCGATCTTAAGTAAAATAAAGGCGGATGACCCCGACAACTTGTCTTCTTTATCTACAATTAAGTCGGCCCTAGCTACGATCAAAAGGACGGAATGGGATGGTAGAACGGTCATGCAACAATCGCAGTGGTTAGCTGAGTCACACGACTACACGTTGAGAACGGAAGAAAAGGATGGTAAAGTGGTACGTATTTTCTTGGCACATCCAGAAATGATAAAATTGGCTCAGTGTTTTTCATCAAATTCTGTTGATAGATGCCACTTACAAGACAAACAAATATAACATGCCGTTGTTGAACATTGCTTGTCACACTTTGGACAAAAACACGTTTACGATTGCATGGGGTTTAATGGATCATGAGAACAACGTGAGTTTCATTTGGATGCTGGAGACGCTGAGGTCCATTTACAATGGGGATGATTTTCCAAGGGTTATTGTAACGGATAACGATCAAGCCTCATTTACACATCATCATAATTTTACATTGAACTCCCGCAATTCTATTACAAGGTATTGTGATTAGCGCCGTGGACATGTTGGACGAGTCCTAAACGGATTAAATCTTTCCATCGCCCTAAGGATTCTAAAATGAGCTTCATAATGAAGCTTGATCTTTTCCATCTCCGCCATTCCCGAGAGATCGTTCTATAACGTCATCATTGGTTTCACCTCAATCGATATTGATTCACAAGATAAGTTAAATGGACGAATTCTTGGACGTGTCCATTTATTGAACCAACTCGGCAGAAAAGATCGGCGGAGTGACGGTTGTTTGGAGTTCTCGGTGTCGTCGCAGAATTTTTCGTGAATTTTCCCCAAATAACTCATACTCATTATGCCTCCTTGCCTGCGTTCTTCTCCTCGTCTCGGATAGAATTGAACATAGCGCCTACATAAAGATAAATCTTCTTCAATGGTGAACTCCCTAGGATTAATGAATGGTTGGGCCATTATGTTGAAGATGATGTTGGCAACGACTGTTTATAATAATCGAGCACAAAATAGCCCCTAGGATTAATGAATGGTGAACTCCCTAGGATTAAAGGTATTTGTGTTCCATAGAGAGTAAAAGGATACAATCCTTATATAGAGTTTAGAGTTCCAACGGCTGTATTTTGTTGGGGCAACTGTATAATCGGTAGTCAAATGAAGTATTTTAACTTCCGATTATACAGTTGCCCCAAATTTTGTTT
The DNA here is from genome assembly GCA_023531295.1 of Papaver armeniacum. Classification (NCBI taxonomy): domain Eukaryota; kingdom Viridiplantae; phylum Streptophyta; class Magnoliopsida; order Ranunculales; family Papaveraceae; genus Papaver; species Papaver armeniacum. The sequence goes on from JAJJWW010016220.1 coordinate 48,467, forward strand.
TTCGAAATGTCATTTTTTGAATTTGGGAACTATATTAATCGGTAGCTAATAACCTACCGATTATAGGTGTCGATTGCCCCAAATTTTGTTTTTTGAGTAATTGTCAATTTTTCCGAATTTGGGAACTAGAATAATCGGTAGTTAATAAGACTTCCGATTATACAGTTGCCCCAAATTTCTTTCTTGGCGAAATCACCAATTTTGGGAATTTAGGAGCTACTATAATCGGTAGTCTCGTGAGGTTATTATTCCTACCGATTATTATAGAAGCCAGATGCGAGTTTGGCACAAAATCGATATTAATCGGTAGTATAATATTGTTACTAAGCTTCCGATTGATTTATAATAATCGGGCACAAAATAGCTTTCGATTGTGTAAGGGAATTAACGTATTCTCCGCGTTTTTGGACATCCCTTAACGGTGTATATGGGTTGGGAATAAAAAAGTCGCCCCTAATTCTTTTGGGGTCGCCCCTAAAAGTGCCAGGATTAAAATTCGTCAAATAGACGAAGGATATATTAAAAAGGGACAGGGATATTTACAAAGTTTGGTCAGGAGACCATAAAGGAACAACAAAGAAATAACAAGGTTTGATTTTTATTTTGGTTTTAATGAAAAATTGAATCAATACTTATTTTTGTTTGCATAATTCAAGTACAATGGCCTCAATTTCCTTACTTGATAGGCTTTGGTTTCACTATAACCGAAAATAAGAAAACATTTTCTTCAATACGTATAATGAAAAAATCAATCATAGATGACAATTTGCAGTTTCTTATTGATCTAAGTAAACCAACCAGGATACATTGGCGTGTTCAGGGTAATGTAGTTCTAGAATACATCTATTTTGATGAAGATATATATGGTACAAGTGGAATGCTTTTTAGGCTTATGTTTAACATGTCATTTGTACCATCTAATGTTTTATCTTAATTGGGAGGATATCAACATTCTTTGGGATGGGTCTTAAACATGTCATTTGTACGATGCTTAAACAAGCTAATGAAGAACCCCTTTTATAGGGTCTTTCCATGCGACATAGGTCCCTAAATTAAGGGCCAATTCCATGTTGTACCAAAAAACACCTCCATACTTTCACATTAGAAAAGTCTTATTTGTAGGCACATTTAATGTGTCCATATCCTTAGAGGTGTAAAACGTGCCGCTCCTAAGATAGCCCGCACACGAAGTCGCGTGCTTCACGTACCATGTGCCGTGGTCTTTGTCTTTGTGCCAACGATTTAAACGTGATGTGTTGTGGGTTGTGCTTTACTAGTCAAAAGCTAGGCACGGCAAAGACAAAGCCCACCGAGCACAACACACGAATAAACGTGCCATGTCATGTATCTTTGGCACACGTGCTATAAACAATTTGAAATCACTTAATGTATACATTAAGTAGGACATTATCACAAGAATTTAATTAGACAACATATCATTTGAAATTATTTCAAGTAAAATTAACAAGTTTATTCAATAAAAGAAATAGCCCATCAAATATAAAATTGGATTATTGTCATGTAAATTAAAGTTCTAGTTAAATATAGGTGGCGACATTATAAAAACGATATTGAAATATATTTTCCAAATATTAAGGTATTATATGTGTTGTTATAAATAAGCCAACATAAAATGTTAAAAACTAGCTAGCATAATGACTCTTTTGTGAAATATACAAAACATGTGATGTATTATGCCTTGTTATATGATGTATTTGTACATGTTATGACGTGCTCTCTTAACGTGTTGTGCTGGGCTGGACCACGTGCTTATCCGTGCCGCGTGTTGTCTTTGTGCTATTGTGCCAATTAGTCAAACCCAAAGACGCCCCATTTAACTAACGCACAGGCCGTCTTGAGCTAAGTCACGTCTTTGGGCTGGGCTTCATGGTGCTCGTGCTGGCACAGCCCAATTTACACCTCTACATATCCTGTGTACTTTTTTTTTGGTAAACAAAAGCAACTTGTGTTCGTATCCTGTAGTTTTGTTTTGGTAAACAAAAGCTACCCCACGTGAAAATTGAGACAATGAAACTTCCCAACAGTACATTACTATTATCTCAGCAAATAAGAGAAGTTGGTGATGTCACATGTCATGTTTCAGTGAAAAAACTGAATCAAGATTCAACTTGACTGGAAGGGAAGGTCTAAGACCATTCCCATCGAAGAATAGTACCCTCGTATTGTCCGTAAATTAACACTTCTCGAACGCCTATCCTCGGAAACTGACTTGTTGTGATAGAATACTTGTCTCCTTTGATTAAGTTTTAGAGTTGATCAGATAAGACCCAAATTATACTCCGCCACGCATAGCCTTCCTCGACTTGTATGTTTGTAGACCAAAATGAAACTAAGATACGTGAGAAGAAGGGCAGACAGAGAACCATAAATATTTCTAAAATAAGAATATCAGTTGAATGGAAACTAAGTCTTTCGAATCATACAAAAAATAAATATATATATATATATATATATATATATATATATATATATATATATATATATATATATTATAGGAAATATAACACAGTTTACTTATCGTTCGGCAACTTGGTAATATATATAATGAGCTTTGATCCTTTTAGCCTTCGCTACCTGGACTAACAGTTACCATCCAAGACTTAGCAAAGCGATTCGAAACTATTACATAAGAGCATCCACAGTCGAGGAGTATAACTAAAAATTTGGTCGAAAAACCAAGCGCTACAGAGAGGAGTAAAGATCATATATTAGGGATTAAAACCAAAAAACCAAACTATATTTGGTCTTTGGTCGGGGTAAGTTTAAAGGTTGCGCAGTGGGATTGTGCAGATTAAAGTTACGCCCGAATTTAAAAAAAAAAAAAAAAATTGGGGCGCAACTTTTAGGTTGCACCTGATTGGGGCGCAACTTTAAATTGCGTCTGATGATCGGGCGTAACTCAAAGTTACGCCCGAATTAAAAAAAAAAAAAAAAAAATGGGAAAAAAAAAGTGGGGCACAACCAAATTTGGTTTCCCACCGTAGCATCGCACCACGGAGTAAACCCATTTTTTTCAATTTTTTTGGGTTTTTAGTCTTTGGTTATAGTCTCCCCACTGCAGTTGCTCTAAGGAGACCATGACCAGACCATCCCCGTGGAAGAATAATTTGTGTAACCACCAAATCATCTTCTTAGGCCTCTTCCTATGCACATGCCAAAAAAATGGCGTTTGGCATGCCAAACCATTTGCGCCAGTATGGGGAAACCGCTGAGCAATCGAATCCCTAGCGAGCGATATTGACAATACCGACAAATGATATTCACTTTATCATTGTCGATATTATGAATATCATTTGCGATATTCACTCTAGCGTAACGGCTATTTCTTCATCGCTATAAATAGGTAACTTTCAAACTCAACACTTACCCCAAATTTTTTACACAAAAAATTTCTCTTCTTCTCAATCTATTATTCTCTTTTCTCAATCTAATTTATTTCTTCTATTTTATCCAAATGGCACAATTAACCCAACTTGATTCGGCATCACAACTTGATTTTTATGGAGTAGTACTTGAAGATGCCGTTGAGAAGATATGTGATAGATTTAAAGAAATAAGTAAGAAGCAAAGAAGTCTCCAAGTTTTGGATATCAACCAAGTCAAAACCGCAACTAAGAGAAGGCCAAGAAAGGTTAAAGGCAAGGAAAATCAAGGCAAAACAAATTTGAAGCCAAAGAAGAAGATAAACAAAGGAGACTCCATTCATGAGCGCATTGATTGGAAGTTTAGTGAAATGAAGAAGATGAACAAGATGAAGAACATTGTTCCAAAAAAAAATTTTTAGAGTCTTTCCAATTATTGTCTAGTTTTATGTCTTGTAAAATGACTATTTTAATTATATTGAAGTTTTTAATTTTGTGAAGTTTAATGAATTTGAAAATTTGACGAATATTGTTGAAAATTAATATTAATTATATTCTTAAACATTAAAAGTATTACAAATATTTAAACTTAAACAAATATTAAAAATATTAATGCTTTAAAAATTTTAAGCAAATATCTTAAAACCTCGAAACAACTTTCAAAATGGAATTTTTGCCCGTAGATGCGACGATATTCCACACGACACCTTTCCTGAAATTCCATCGTGGTTTCACCACTTCTCAAGGTTGGACCTTCTCACTTGAAGTAAAGCAAAATACCTAGTAACTTCACGCTAATTATACGAAATTACTGAACCAAATCAAACACTATGACCGCGTAGGTTCATTGTTTGTTCTTGAAATTTAAAAAAATCCTTTCCCACAATAGTTGGTGATCAAATACTGGCTCCAATGTCAAATCAATATAATTCTGCCAAATACATTCATCTTCCAGTTTTGAATTTTAGGTTTCGCCTCACTTGACATCTCCTAATACTGGTGGTTTGCCATGCACTCATCCAGATTCATATTATCAGCCATGCTCTCTAAGGAATCGGAAGAGTGATGAAAAGAATTGGAGATTAAGAAATTCTAGAGAGATCGAGAAATTCTTAAGAGATTAAGAAATTCTGGTGTGAGTTGAAATGAGATTAGAATTAGGTATTTATAGGGGGGGAATATTAGCCGTTGGATGAAGATCTGATGAGCGATTATCATAGTATCGAGCGATAGCTTTACGGTCGCTGTCGACTGAATGACCATCGAACGATTCTTTGACCATCGAGCGACCGAGACTCTATCGCTCATGGAACTCGTCGTGTATGCCTATATGCCGGGAAAACATATTAGCATATGAGTTTGGCAGTTTGGCATACCCATAATGGGTGCATATATGCCAAATACCATGTTTTGGCATGTGCATTGGAAGAGCCCTTACTTTGGAAGGGAAAGTCCTTTTAAGTATAAGACCATCCCCGTGGAAGAATAGTGTATTCCTGATAGTTGTTGTAAATTGGCACTTTTTGTGCTTATTGTGCACCTAAGTTAATTAGAACCACATACTGAGTTGTAGTGGAATGCTTATCCCCTTCTATTAACTTTAAGAATCGAATAGATAAAACCATGGATTATACTTACCACGAAACGCCTTATCGTGTGACCCATCCATGACCTCTATCTTGCTGGTTGAGGTTGAAGATTTTTCTAAAATAAAAATATTTAGTTGACTGGAAATTAACTAAGTCTTCCGAATCAAACAAAGCAAGACTTTATTATATAAACCCCTTCTACTTGGTTAGTTATTCATCAGCCAAAAACCAAAACTCTTCTTCGGTATTTCAAAATGTCTCAACGAGTAGAAGTTGTCACTAATACTTTACTAGTATTGTTGGCATTACTGTTGGTTTCATCTTACAATACTGTTGTTCTTTTTGCTTCTAGTAGTTCTTCTTTTTCTTTAACTCATCATAAGCAACATTTACAAGAAGTTGTTGCTCTTTTAAAATGGAAATCTACCCTTGCTAATCAAACTACATCACTCCTCTCTTCCTGGAAGATGAATTCTACTGTGAGTACAACGAGTCCATGCAAATGGTATGGAATCACTTGTAACAAAGAGAGAAGCGTTGCTGAATTGAATGTAACAGGTTTAGGTTTACAAGGTACGCTCCATAAGTTCAACTTTTCATCTTTCTCAAACATTGTTAGACTTGACTTGAGCGAGAACAAACTCTTTGGAACTATTCCGTCCCAAATCAGTGATCTTACAAAACTCACCCACCTTGTTCTTTCCTCCAATGAACTTTCTGGACATATTCCACAAGAAATAACCTTTCTCACAAGTCTGTTATATTTAGACATTTTTGAAAATCATATTAGTGGTTCCATCCCTCAAGAAATTGGTAATTTACATTTTCTCACTCATCTAGATTTGTCCGTAAACAATCTCACTGGTTCAATCCCTCCTTCTTTAACCAATTTGACTACCCTAGACACTCTTTACCTGTATGATAACCAACTTTCTGGCATCATTCCTCACGATATAGGAAGATTGCGTTCTCTTACAAGCTTTTCTTTTTCCACAAATTATCTCACTGGTTCAATCCCTCCTTCTTTAACCAATTTGACTAGCCTAGACACTCTTTCCCTACATGATAATCACCTCTCTGGCATCATTCCTCAAGATTTAGGAAGGCTAAGTTCTCTTACCTTATTAAGTTTCTCCGTCAACAATCTCAGTGGTTTGATCCCTTCTTCTTTAACCAATTTGACTAGCCTGAGCGGTCTTTACCTATTTAAGAACAAATTTTCCGGCTCCATTCCTCGAGACATCGGAAAGCTAAGTTATTTAACAGAATTGGATTTGTCCGAGAACAATCTCAGAGGTTCAATCCCTACTTCAGTATGCAATTTTACCAGCTTGACCTATTTAGCACTTCTTGGAAATAACCTTTCAGACATCATACCTCTAGAAATTGGTATGCTAAGGTCTCTTACCGATTTTTATTTGAACATAAACAATCTTAGTGGTACAATCCCTTCTTCATTAACCAATTTGACTATCCTGGTCACTCTCCAACTTTTTCGTAACCAACTTTCTGGCGTCATTCCTCATGATATAGGAAGGCTACGCTCTCTTACAAGCTTAGGTTTGTCAGATAACAATTTCTCTGGCAACATTCCTCAAGATATAGGAAGGCTACGCTCTCTTACAAGTAGGGCTGTCAATGGATAAAAATCCATCGGATATTGGCAATACGTGATAAGGTTAAGGTTAAGGGTTATCGGATATCCGGTATCCGATAATATCCGTCGGAATTCAAAAATTCCATATCGATAAGGTTAAGGATAAGCTATCGGATATCGGATATTATTCCGATAATTTCCGTTATCTACTCATGATACAAAAACTTCCAATAATTTCCGATAATTTTCGTTAATATTCAATAATTTCCGATAATTTCCGTTAATATTCGATAATTTCCGATATTTACTTAGGAGAGACGTAATCAAATGGCTAAAAGTAAACCTAAAGGGTATTAGGTATCGAAAATTTCCGAAAATTTTATGATATAGTTATACACTAACGGTATCGGATATTAACCTAACGGAAACTCCCTTAACCGGTACCGTTATGTTAATAAACGGATATCCGTTACGTTAAGGTTATCGGATATCGGATAATCGTTATGTCGGATATTAACCTAACGGAATCCGGATATTCGGAAACGGATACCGGATATCGAATATCCATTGACAGCCCTACTTACAAGCTTAGGTTTGTCAGAAAACAATTTCACTGGTTCAATCCCTACTTCTTTAACCAATTTGACTAGCTTGGAAGATATTTCCCTATCTAACAATCAACTTTTTGGCATCATTCCTCAAGATATAGGAAGGCTAACCGCTCTTACATCCTTGGAATTTTCCAGAAACAATTTATCTGGTCCTATCCCTATTTCCATATGCAACTTGGCCAACCTCACTTACTTATCAGTTTTCGGGAATCAACTCTCTGGCATCATTCCTCGTGATTTAGGAAACCTGAGGTCCTTAGATTCCTTGTATATGTTCCAAAACAAACTCACTGGTTCAATTCCTGCATCAGTGGGTAATTTGAAATATTTGACTGTTTTATCACTTTTTCAAAATGAATTAACTGATGCAATCCCTGCTTCTGTGAGTAGTTTGAGCAATTTAATTGCATTAAGTCTTTCCAACAATCACTTAAGTGGGTCATTACCAATAAAATTGAACAATCTAACCCAGTTGAAACTATTAGCTTTGGGTAATAACTCTCTTTCTGGGACTATTCCTACCACTATATGGCATTGTAAGAATCTTTCATATCTGAATCTTGGCTCTAACAATCTCACTGGAAATATTTCAAATGAGATTGGAACAGCCAGAGAATTGAGGTATCTTTTATTAAAACACAACAACTTTAGTGGTACCCCTCCTAAATCCATCGGTAAGCTTCAATACTTAAAAGTTCTCGACTTAGCTAACAACAAGTTTGAAGGCAATATACCTACCGAATTTTGTTCGTTAACTGAACTTCGTATCCTTTCTTTGAAGTCAAACAAATTTAACGGGTCAATACCTATGGAGATGAATCATTTGCATCAACTTCGTATCTTGGACTTATCACAAAATAGTCTTATCAACCAAATTCCTAGTAGAATGGGGAACCTGAAGAAGCTGATAAGTAGGTTCAATGACACATTCTCGATTGACGATTATGTCTCGAGCTTTGGAGTGGAGATGGTGATCAAAGGGAACATCGTCGACGTTGAGATACTATCCAGCTATACCTCAGGAATCGATCTATCATGCAATAACCTTGGTGGAAACATTCCAAAAGAGATAAGTTTACTAAAAGGACTTTATATGCTTAACTTGTCCCACAATCATTTCTCAGGTAATATCCCTGTGAATATCGGAGACATGTCTACTTTAGAGTCTTTGGATTTAAGTTTCAATATGTTGTCTGGAAATATTCCACAATCGTTGGCATCAATAGACCCACTTGGGTTTCTGAACTTATCTCATAATAATTTGAGCGGCAAGATTCCAAGAGGAGGTCACTTTGAGACTTTGAGTTGGGATGGTTCAGCTCTTCTCGAGAACGATTTACTGTGCGGATTCCCCACAAAGAAAGTTTGCGAGGGTGAAAGTAATGCTAGTGTTGGTGACACTAATCCTATAACTGAAGTTGAAGAAGATGATCAAGAAGATGCAAAGGAGAGAATATTGTTTTATGGTGTTATCGCTTTAGGGTTTGGAGTTGGTTTCTGGGGTTTGTTTTGTATTTTGCTTCTTAAAAAAGATAAATGGTGGTTTGGATATTGGAGAGTTATCGATTCTGTTGTTATTAGAATAATTGCTTGTATTCAAAAAAATTGACAGTAATAAAGTAGAAGTACTCTTGTTTTTGGTCATAATAAGCATTAGAACATTTAATTGCTGAATTCATTTGGGTTGATCAATTTTACATGTTCATTTAATAAGGTAACACGCAGCACTTGAAGGAATTGGATGTGTGATTCACTGCAGTTTGGTTTATTTAATTGCACTGGTGCCAGAGATCTTAAGGGTCATCAGAATAGGGAGATAAACTAGCTTGATGTGGAAAACAAAAGTCTAAAAGAAGGTTACAGACGATGAAGTTCATATGTATTTACCTGCCATGACCGATAAGACGTGGTCTTATCATGCTTCTAGTGGGGAGCTGGGTTAACATCGGAAAATTTTGCGAATGGACCAAAAGTCAAACTTGCATAGCTTTTGGTTTTAAAGCACTTATATCCACTCTTTAGGAAATTTTCTATACACCTTTCACTGTAGATATTAAAACTAGAGGTAAGCACACCGAAAGGTGCACAAAAATTTACACCACCTTGTGGTCCTATTTTTTTCTGAGAAAATATGTGTGCCTAGAAATTCTTTGGATATTTGGCCATTTAGCGTAATTCACTATCTTAACTTACTCCCTTCTCTTCAGTTTTCTGTTGTGGTTCTTATCATCCTTCACTGCAGGCGCTACCTGAATTTTTACAAGTAGAGGCTTTTGCTAAATTGAGCAACTCAATTGCATAGGTAAATCTGTCTCATTAATATCATTTTGCAAAAAATCTAACTTGAGTTTTAACTGCACACCGTTACTTGGTCGTTTTGTTTGGTATCTTTTAGGATCGCTAGGTAAATTGTAAAACTTTCACTTCAAATATAGAGCATGTATAGTTACTTATAAGTCATGACATACACTATATGTTCGTTCTAAGATAAAATGCCCAAGGCACCTCGCAACGTAATTAAGAGGTGTCGACCTCTCTTTTTCTTCCATGAAGCCCTTAAATGTGTACTCCTGTAACGTCGTACTGTTACAATGAGAGAACACACATAAAATTTGTTAGCAACATAAAGATGGTGCCTGCATTGTTTTTCTGCTTCGAAGTTCTGGGCTTCTGTCCCATCAATAAAATGATACCCATGGCCATAGCTGTATTCCTTTTACCGTTCCTTCAAATGTTAATGCCAATGTGTTTAACTCTTTTGTGCTGTAGCTTTGAGTAGCATGCTAGTTATTTAGATTTAAACACAGACTTTTGCGGAAAAAAAAGAATGGGTACTTGAACATATATAGTTATTGTTTGATGTATTTCTCATGTTACTCCGCCGTGCATTGTTGTATATGAGTTGATAAAGATCCATTGGTGTGTATGAGTTGGTAAAGATAATGGTACCAGTAACACTACGTTTAGTTTGTACTTGGAGTAAGATAGTCTTATATTTGCATTTTGATTGCATTTGAAGTTTTTCGCTTGTGTTCTTTATCCTTAAAGAGTTTGTTGTGTCAACAGGATTCTCTCAGCCTTAGATATGCACTTCGCTTATTCATGCTGGAGTACACAGCTGTTTATGGGTAGAAATCGTTTCCGCCGATTTTGGTATATTCGGTAGGTGAGTGAGAAACTGGTTTAAACCCTAAACAAATGTGCTGCACGTGAGCACTTTCTAGATTCGAGAGATCAATCTGTACAATTCCGTCATAAACTAAGAAATGGCCGTTCCAGACTTGCTTCGGTCACAAAGTGGAGGAGAAGGGTTGATTTGGGGAGGGAAGCAAAGAAAGGTGTTGATACCAGAATAATTCTGGGAGAGTAGTGTCTCGACTTGTATCGAGAAAGTGAAATCTTCGGAAGCTTGCAAGAGATGAAAGCTTTTTGGAGAGCTTGCAAAGTTGCCTTTTACGAGAGTGTTGTATTTTTCTCTGGCCGAGACCTATTTGTGCGGTGGAAATAGGTAAGACCTATTTTTACAAGTCGCGATTGAAACGTACCCTGGCCTCATGAAGGAAGAGAGTAAAGGGTGAAATAATGGGAGGAGGTGGTAACCGCAAGGTGTTTATGGGTGAAAACGTTTTCACCGTTATTTCCTCATTTATTTGACCGCTTTATTCCTATTCACGCTTTCTTAATGTGAGTGTAGTGTACGCGTAACCTTTGTGGACCGCCAAACCAAGACCCGGAAAGCATCCCCAGTTTGTGTTGATGTCTCGAGTGTTGGTTGCACCTTGAGTGCAAGTGGCGGCGCTAGGGAGTGTGTGGCATGTGCGGAATGCCTTTGTTGCGGGTTGCACCTCGAGCGCAAGTGGCAATGCCAGAGATGCTAGTGGCGTATGTGGCATGTGCCAATGGCATGTGCGGAATGCCTTGGTGGTAGGTTGTACGTTGAGTGTAAGTGGCAATGCCAGAGCTGCTAGTGGCGTGTGTGGCAAGTGCCAATGGCGTGTGCGCAATGCCTTGGTGGTAGGTTGCACGGTTTGCAAGTTAGGCTATCAGTGTGTGTGTTTGGCATGTGTCAATGGCACGCATGGCCATTAGGGCTATGTCCTGGTAAGAAAAGCTACCAGCGATGCGTGTTAGCCTGTGCCAATGGCATGCTCAGCCATTAGGGCCATGGCCTGGTAGGAAAAGCTACCAGCGAGCGTGTTGGCATGTGCCAATGGCATGCGCGGCCAATTTGGGTCGCGTCCTGGTAGGAAAAGCTACCAGCGAGCGTGTTGGCATGTGCCAATGGCATGTGTGGCCAATTTGGGTCGCGTCCTAGTAGGAAAAGCTACCAGCGAGCGTGTTGGCATGTGTCAATGGCATGCGTGGCCAATTTGGGTCGCATCCTGGTAGGAAAAGCTACCAGCGAGAGTGTTGGCATGTGCCAATGGCATGCGTGGCCAATTTGGGTCGCGTCCTGGTAGGAAAAGCTACCAGCGAGCGTGTTGGCATGTGCAAATGGCATGCGTGGCCAATTTGGGTCGCGTCCTGGTAGGAAAGATACCAACGAGCGTGTTGGCATGTGCCAATGGCATGCGTGGCCAATTTGGGTCGCGTCTGGTAGGAAAAGCTACCCGGCGAGCGTGTTGGCATGTGCTAATGGCATGCGTGGCCAATTTGGGTCGCGTCTGGTAGGAAAGCTACCAGCGAGCGTGTTGGCATGTGTGGCCAATTTGGCCTAGGTTCCATGGTTTGCAAGCCTAGGCGCGGGCGCCATTTTGGTATGGCGTGGCTAGGGCCAAGGTAAGGGTGCTTGGCTTGGCGTGGCGTGACTAGCGTAGCTAGGGCCAAGCGAGTGCGTTTGGCATGGCGCGGCTAGCTCGGGCTAAGTGTGGCTGGCATGATTTGTCATTGGCACGGAGGTGCGGCTAGCATGGTTGGCATGCCTTGGCGCGTTTGGTGTGACTAGCATAGCTAGGGCCAAGGCGAGTGCATTTGGCGTGGCGGCTAGCTTAGAAATTGCAGGTGTGGTTGGCATGGTTTGCCATTGGCACGGAGGTGTGGCTAGAATGGTTGGCATGCTTTGGCGCGTTTGGTGTGACTAGCATAGCTAGGGCCAAGGCAGAGTGTGTTTGGCATGGCGCGGCTAGCTTGGGCTGGTGTGGCTGGCATGATTTGCCATTGGCACGGAGGTGCGGCTAGCATGGTTGGCATGCTTTGGCGCGTTTGGTGTGGCTGGCATGATTTGCCATTGGCACAGAGGTGCGGCTAGCTTGGGATAGGTGTGGCTGACATGATTTTCCATTGGCACAGAGGTGCGGCTAGCATGGTTGGCATACTTTGGCGCGTTTGGTGTGGCTGGCATGATTTGCCATTGGCACAGGGGTGCGGCTAGCATGGTTGGCATGCTTTGGCGCGTTTTGGTGTGGCTGGCATGATTTGCCATTGGCACAGAGGTGCGACTAGGGCCAAGGTAAAGGTGTTTGGCTTGGCGTGGTGTGACTAGCGTAGCTAGGGCCAAGGCAGAGTGCGTTTGGCATGGCGCTGCTAGCTTGGGCTAGGTGTGGCTGGCATGATTTGCCATTGGCACGGAGGAGAATTAAGGTTTTGTTCGTTGTAACCCTAATATGAAAAAATACCCCCTATTAATTATTAATTATATGCATTGAATGTTCTAATAAATGTGTCATCGATGACATTAGGTTATGCGGGGTTTTACGATTTTACCTTTTGTTTAAAAACCACCATCAACATTAAGTCCCCTGCTTAGCTCGGAACAGGAGCTTTGTTGCGAGGTAATCATAAGATGGTGACAAACTATCATCAGTAAATCTTAAAGTGAATTGAGGAGGCTTGTCTGACCTTTTCATAAATAGGATTTGGAATCTTTGCCTCGCGATTTGCACAAATCGGGAGGCTGGCACGATTGGGAGTCAACATCATTGAGAGACGGAAAGCAGGCGGCATTGAGAAGTTGACGTGAGTTGAGGAAGCGGAGTGTGCTAGGTTGGTGGGACCGGGCGCAAGGTGGGGAAGGCTGAGTGTGCTATCGAGGGCGCGACTTGGGCTGTCATTGGGAAGTTGGCGCAATTGGTGGGACCCGGTGCAACTTGGGCGACGTTGGGAAGTTGGGCGTGAGTTGGGAAGCGAGCGTGCTAGGCTGGTGGGACCGGCGCAAGGCGGGGAAGCTGATCGTGCTAGCTGGCGGGATCAGTGTAAACAATGAGGGAGTAGGTGTTTCTACAGATAGCAAAGTTTCCTTATTTTGCCTTCCTTCACGCGCGGTTTCAATCAGGGCAATATCCATGCTAAAATCTGGAAGCGTTATGTCCCTCATTGCTTCCTTTACTTTTTTAAGGTTCCGTATTCATACCCAACGTAATTGCATCATCTCCCTCGTTTGAGAAAGGGTTCTTCTTGTTGAGTTTCTCTCTTTGTCATGTCGCACGAGAGACGAATCATCTTCTAACCGACCTGATTCTCCAAGTGAAAGCGCGAGGTCTGACTCTTGCAGGAGCATCCCAACAAAGGTTATTCGGGTTAAGAAAATCATACTGGTACGTTTTCTTCTTCTTTCGTGGACTGACGTACGCTTTACCGCTTGTTTGATGAATGGAAAATTTCCCCTTTGTGCAGAGATATCCCGTTGGAGCATACGTTCTTTGTATCGACGAGGATGACCTAGTCTTTCCCCTCCCTTCAAATCCAACCTTGTTGACTGCTGCATACTTGAAGAACGCTGATTTAGGGCTCTCTTGTCATGAATACCCCTATGCAGGTTTGTCGTTTTGGACTTGTATGAGGTGTATCTCCTCCAATTATCGGAATGTTGGCGGTTTCTGGTGTGGAAAGAATTCGTGGTCCTTTATACGAGGATATGGAAGACATACGGCCATATCGCTACCGGGAGCGTATTGAAGTGTTGTTAAATGCCTTGGTTTAAGTAGTGAAGCTGTCTTTTAGCAATGATTCTTTGAGATAGAGAATATGTCCATCGTCCGCTGCAGAGTCATCCATTCAAAGGTGGGAGAACATGGTGTCCACATGTGAATCCTTGGAGTTTAATATCAATTTGGTTGTGGCATCGTCTCAATATTGTGAAGGTCGGAGAGTTGGTATTCTTCTTTGGTGTGATTCCCTTACACAAAAGCCATCTTTGGAAGAGGAGAAAGCTTTGGCCCTGAATAAAATTTCGCCTCATCGAAGGATGATTATAGTTCCAAACCAAACACGGATGATGAATTCTTTGCCACACCCCTCGCCCCTGCTCGGAAGAATCACCCAGGTTTCGTGCCAATTTTGTTAACCGGTGGTGAAGATGAAAAGAAGACACGTTCGGTTCGCCCAGAGAACACCATACGGTTATGTCTTCATAAAGGGGTATATTCTTCTTCCAATATTGATTTCAGGATGTGTCAAAGACCATTGCGTTCTTTTGATAAATGGGTTGAGTTCATGGTGAGTAAGGAGCACATAAATACCAACTTGACTCGAGCGCAGATTATTGATGTTGTCAAAGCTTTAGTAAATCTCCAGATTAGGAAGGATATCCCGGGCTTGGTTGCTTTCATCTCCAGATGGTGTTCGGACACCCATACGATCATATGTAGATGGGGTGAAATAACTTTCTCCTTGGAGAGTGTGGCTCTCTTCTTTGAATCTTCCGTGGAAAGGAATCTTAATATCCGATTGTCGAAGGTGAGGAGAAGATGCGAGATGACCTTGCCGCCAAGTTGGGAGATTTTACTCGAAAAGAATCCACTGCGAAGTCAAAGGATTCTTTCTGGAAAGAGGATGAAAGGTTATTTTACAGCTGGTGGATATCTCAATGGTTTCCGGACAAGCTGGAACCTAAACAGAAAAGCAGTGATCTTCACGTTGCATCATTTTTGGCTCTCTGGTTGTCTAGAGACATTTTCGATGACGGTTATGGCAAGAAGGAAATAAGACCAGAGTTGCTAGTGATTGCTGTGAAGTTGGCAAAAGGTGAAGTTCTTCCCATTGGCAAGCTATTCCTTTATTCCATGTGTGTGCATCTGGATCACCTAGTTGCGAACATGCGAGTTTCAAATGGTTTCATGAAAGTGGATTCATATGTGCACGTTGCTTTTCTGCAAGCCTGGTTACGGGATAACTTTGAGAAGTACGCTCTGAAATTGTTGCCTTCGATTCCTGCGAGTTGGGGCGGCTACCGAATTCTCTGATGGGTAAACAGGCGTCCAAGAGTTGGCATGAGCTTGGTTAGTCTTCTCGATAATTCGCATGAAATCAGTTTTCACCCATGGGAGCCGGTCCATAGGTCGGTGACTCAAATTGACACCTTTGCTTCTGCTCCGATCATGTCTTTGTCTTTTGACGGCAACTGGAGTGTTGGTGAAAATTGTTTATTCAAAGCTGCATGTCCGGTTATATGCCGTCTTTCTTCATGGGATCTTTCCGAATAGCTGCTTACAATATTGACCGTGATGCTCGTCACATGGGTTCCGATCAAGGGGTGCCTCTTGCTTACCGGTTTGGTGGTTCCTAAGGATTCATTGCGTGCCGCCCTCAATGCCAGTTCCCTTGAGCCGGGTATCCGCCTTCCCTTCTTTCAAACGGGAAGAGTAACTTCAACGACTTTTGGCTATAATGAGTTCTGGTACGATGAGTTCATTATGATCCAAGATTTTGTAAATAACGTGGTGGAGAATGTTCGTTGTAAACCTTCCCTAGCAGTTTTGAAGAAGTATCCAATGTTGACAGATCCCAAGCGAAAGTTACCCAGCGGCGGAAAGTCCCCGAGGCAAGGGAACAGAGAACGAAGAATCGTCTTTGGCGGGTTCGAGGCGGTTTCAAAAGATCCTCCCGCAGCTATCGTGTCTTTCGGTTCTTCCAATAACCAGGTATGTGTCGCCTCCTTGTTGGTTTGTCTCAAAACACGTGAATTTCTCTTGAAAACATGTGTCTTGTTTCTTCGGGGCTTCGGTAGTGTTAATGCTTTGTTTGCCCTTGCACGTTGCGGGAGATGGCAATTTCTTGAAGAATTCCGGCGACTGAGCCTTCTCATAGCGAAGATGAGTCATAGAAAGAATAAAGTTCGACAAGTGAGAGTGACTCCTCTGACAGCACTGGTTCTTTTTCGGGAAGTGGTTCGGTGAGTTTCGCGCTTCTTTTTCTTTCTTCTTCCGTTTCTTCTTTTGAAAAATGTCTAACTTCAAGTTCACGGGAGGAATACGGTTCGGAAGACGATTCTAGGGTGGAGCTACACGAAAACTTGCCTTTGGTGACCACCGCCGGTGACTTGGAGATGGGATTTAGCCAATTGCTGGGCGCAGATGTGGTTCAAACGGTGGATGATTCCCTGATGGTTGCTGCCGTAGACATGGAAAAAGACCCTTTGCGTCGTGAGGCGATTGTTGGCGCCATTTTCGATCCCCGTACTTGATTCCTTATCCAGTCATGTCTTTGGTTGGCGGTTTGACGTCTTTGGCTAAGTATGAGGCGTTGTACACCAGAATCAGCGAGAAGTATGGACATATATAGCCACAACCAAGAAGATCACTAGTCGATTTGCGTGTGGAATAGGCTTTATCTTCCATTGAGGACATGCGTGAGGTGACTGGCCACACCATTTCTGAAGACGTTATTGCCGACTGGGAGCACCATCGCGACGTGTGTGTAGAAAAGGAGTTCAAAGCTTCGTGGTTTGTCGAAGGCCTTCTTTGAGATCCAAAGTTGAAAGATGCGGCAGTCGGAAGCCTTTTGCGAGAGGAGTTTGCACGACATGAGGCGTAACTCGAAAAGCTTTCAAGATGTTGACTATGAAGAGAGCGGCTCTTGAAGATGCAAAGTTGACTTTCTCAAGAAGAAGCAGACCTCTTTGGATGATTTTCCTTGAATGTTTCTCTGTTAAACTTTTATTTAGGTTTTTCTTCCTTTTTTTGAAAAACAAACTGGATGTCTGGCTCAAAGTTCGACCGGTTTTGACAGATAGCTGGTATCTTTGAGGATATTAGATTATTTATGGGATGAATGGTTTTGATAATATAACTCTGATTATGTTTTGTGAAAGGAATATTGTTTTTATGAAAGTGTGTGCTAGCAATAGGCACAAGACGCAATAGTATGACGGTTTTACTAAGAACCTAAAAACAGATGGTATATCTTGCCCAGTCTAAATTTACACACTTCATAGGTTTTTTGCGAACACGCCCCTCTCCATGTAAAAGGCGGTTTCTTTGGTAGCATCGCTTGACAAGTCCCCAATCTCCAGTAGCATCTTGGCCGAGTCCCTTTTTTTTCTTGTGTAGTTTTTATAACGTGTAAGGGTTGTCTGGTAGTTGAGTCGGATTGAGTGGTAGCATCTTGGCGAGTCCCCAGTTTTCTTGTGTAGTTTTTATAACTGGTAACCCGTTGTCTGGTAGTTGAGTCGGATTGAGTGGTAGCATCTTCAGCTAGCCCCCAGTTTTCTTGTGTAGTTTTTACAATTGGTAACCGGGTTGTCTGGTAGTTGAGTCGGATTGAGTCGCCTTCCCCTACCATCTTGACATCTTGGTCGAAGAACGAAATCGACAGTCTGACATTGTTGCCGATAGATCAATCCTCCCGCTGTGGTCGCCAATTGTTTATGGGTAGAAATCGTTTCCGCCGATTTTGGTAAATTCGGTAGGTGAGTGAGAAACTGGTTTAAACCCTAAACAAATGTGTTGCACGTGAGCACTTTCTAGATTCGAGAGATCAATCTGTACAAGTCCGGCCCTAAACCAAGAAATGGTCGTTCCGGACTTGCTTCGGTCACAAAGTGGAGGAGAAGGGTTGATTTGGGGAGGAAGCAAAGAAAGGTGTTGAGACCGGAATAATTACGGGAGAGTAGTGTCTCGACTTGTATCGAGAAAGTGAAAGCTTGAAGCTTGCAAGAGATGAAAGCTTTTGGAGAGCTTGCAAAGTTGCCTTTTACGATAGTGTTGTATTTTTCTCCGACCGAGACACTGTTATCCGGTGGAAATAGGTAAGACCTATTTATACAAGTCGAGATTGAAACGTACCCTGGCCTCATGAAGGAAGAGAGTAAAGGGTGAAATAATGGGAGGAGGTGGTAACCGCAAGGTGTTTATGGGTGAAAACGTTTTCACCATTATTTCCTCATTTATTTGACCGCTTTATTCCTATTCACGCTTTCTTAATGTAAGCGTAGTGTACGCTTCAAGCTGTGACTGCCAAACCAAGACCCTGGAAAGCATACCCAGTTTGTGTTGATGTCTCGAGTGTTGGTTGCACCTTGAGTGCAAGTGGCGCTGCTAGGGCGCGTGTGGCATGTGCCAATGGCATGTGCGGAATGCCTTTGTTGCGGGTTGCACCTCGAGCGCAAGTGGAAATACCAGAGCTGCTAGTGGCGTATGTGGCATGTGCGGAATGCCTTGGTGGTAGGTTGTACGTTGAGTGTAAGTGGCAATGCCAGAGCTGCTAGTTGCGTGTGTGGCAAGTGCCAATGGCGTGTGCGGAATGCCTTGGTGGTAGGTTGCACGGTTTGCAAGTTAGGCTACCAGCGTGCGTGTTTGGCATGTGTCAATGGCACGCATGGCCATTAGGGCTATGTCCTGGTAAGAAAAGCTACCAGCGATGCGTGTTGGCATGTGCCAATGGCATGCTCGGCCATTAGGGCCATGGCCTAGTAAGAAAAGCTATCAGTGATGCGTGTTGGCATGTGCCAATGGCATGCGTGGCCAATTTGGGTCGCGTCCTGGTAGGAAAAGCTACTAGCGAGCGTGTTGGCATGTGCCAATGGCATGCGTGGCCAATTTGGGTCGCGTCTGGTAGGAAAAGCTACCCGGCGAGCGTGTTGGCATGTGCCAATGGCATGCGTGGCCAATTTGGGTCGCGTCCTGGTAGGAAAAGCTACCAGCGAGCGTGTTGGCATGTGCCAATGGCATGCGTGGCCAATTTGGGTCGCGTCCTGGTAGGAAAAGCTACCAGCGAGCGTGTTGGCATGTGCCAATGGCATGCGTGGACAATTTGGGTCTCGTCCTGGTAGGAAAGATACCAGCGAGCGTGTTGGCATGTGCCAATGGCATGCGTGGCCAATTTGGGTCGCGTCCTGGTAGGAAAAGCTACCAGCGAGCATGTTGGCATGTGCCAATGGCATGCGTGTCCAATTTGGCCTAGGTTGCATGGTTTGCAATCCTAGGCGGGCGCCATTTTGGCATGGCGTGGCTAGGGCCAAGGTAAGGGTGCTTGGCTTGGCGTGGCGTGACTAGCGTAGCTAGGGCCAAGGCGAGTGCGTTTGGCATGGCGCGGCTATCTCGGCCTAAGTGTGGCTGGCATGATTTGCCATTGGCACGGAGGTGCGGCTAGCATGGTTGGCATGCTTTGGCGCGTTTGGTGTGACTAGCATAGCTAGGTCCAAGGCGGAGTGTGTTTGGCGTGGCGTGGCTAGCTTGGGGGTGTGTGTGGTGGCATGGTTTTCCATTGGCACGGAGGTGCGGCTAGCATGGTTGCCTTGCTTTGGCGCGCTTGGTGTGACTAGCATAGCTAGGGCCAAGGCAGAGTGCGTTTGGCATGGCGCGGCTAGCTTGGGCTAGGTGTGGCTAGAATGATTTGCCATTGGCTCGGAGGTTTGGCTAACATGGTTGGCATGCTTTGGTGCGTTTGGTGTGGCTGGCATGATTTGCCTTTGGCACAGAGGTGCGGCTAGCTTGGGCTAGGTGTGGCTGAAATGATTTGCCATTGGCACAGAGGTGCGGCTAGCATGGTTGGCATACTTTTGCGCGTTTGGTGTGGCTGGCATGATTTGCCATTGACACAGGGGTGCGGCTAGCATGGTTGGCATGCTTTGGCGCGTTTGGTGTGGCTTACATGATTTGCCATTGGCACAGAGGTGCGACTAGGGCCAAGGTAAAGGTGTTTGGCTTGGCGTGGTGTGACTAGCGTAGCTAGGGCCAAGACAGAGTGCGTTTGGCATGGCGCGGCTAGCTTGGGCTAGGTGTGGCTGGCATGATTTGCCATTGGCACGGAGGAGAATTCGGGTTTTGTTCGTTGTAACCCTAATTTGAAAAAATACCCCCTATTAATTATTAACTACATGCATTGAATGTTCTAATAAATGTGTCACCGATGACATTAGGTTATGCGGGGTTTTACGATTTTACCCTTTGTCTAAAAACCACCATCAACAACGGCATATCAAAAATGCAATTACTAAAGCGGTGGATGTGGATGTAAGAAAGAGGCATTTGAAATAAAATAAATAATGGGTAAATTTATTAAATATCCTTAGTTTTGACGCCCAATAAATATACCCTTATACAACAATATAAATACCCCTATCATTTAAAATACCTTATCTATTAAAAAACAGATTACCTTTAATACCCCCACTTACAATATTATTTTCCATTTAAAATCTTATCCATTAAAAAATAAATTTTCCTATTATTTCACATCCACCAGCAGCACCATTTCACCACCACCAACAGCACTGCCGCCACCACCACTCCACCACCACCACCACTCCACCACCACCACCGCCACTCCGCCACCACCACTCTGCCACCACCACCACTTACTAAATACAACCACCAATAATATTCCACCACTGTCACACACCACCACCACTGTTGTTGCCGCGCACGCTAGCTGCATTAATATTAGGTGTCAACAATCGAAGTTGATCCAAAAAATCCAAAGTTCAAAAATATTTGTCAAATTTGGTTGTTGATTCCATTTTTCCATTGTTGATACACAAACATTATTGTTGACTCCTAAAACTAAGGTCAATTTCTATTGTTGATACACAAATATTTATTTGTTGATTCCATTTTCCATTGTTGATACACAAACATTGGTTGTTGACTCCCTAAATGAGTCCCAATTCCCATTGATAACAAATTTGGTTGTTGATTCCATTTTTATTGTTGATACAAAATTCCATTTTTCCATTGTTTATAAAAATTGGTTGTTGATTCCATTTTTTCCATTGTTGATACACAAACATTGGGTTGTTGACTCCTAAATAGTTGATGGAGTAGTGTTCAACAACTAATGGAGTCGACCTCACCACCACCATCATGCAAGATACAACATTTTCTTCCCCCAACAACTGTAAATCCTATTATCCTTCCACAACAACTTGACTTAATCATTTCAAGCTTCTTGACGTCTCCGTCATCAAAATTCACTGTTCTAACCTCACCAAGCATCACCAACACTACTGAAGCCACACGTAATATCCACCAACACCACAACAACCATAACCACCACTATCTTCAAGACTGATTTTATTTCATCATTCGAACCTGAACCAACACAATATTCATGACTGATTTTATCTACATAATTGATCTCATAAAAACTTTTATCAACAACAGGAGTTGATTCCATAAATGGAATCAACAAAGGTAGTTGATCCGCTGAAAAAAGCATCAACAACATTAGTTGATACACAACCAATGTTGTCACCATTCAAAACAGATTCAGTCATTACCTTCAACAGTTGATGAAGTAGGATATACCAACTTATCATTCCAACCTCACCAGCATCACCAGCACCACCAGCACACAAAATCTCCACCAACACCACAACAACCAGAACCACCACTATCTTCGTGAATGATTTTATTTCATCATTCGAACCTGAACAAACACAATCTCCATCATCAATTTCATCGTTCTAACCTGTTTACATCTACATCTTACACCACCGTGAAACTCAACTAGAGAAAGAAGATAATCAATTGATGGATTCAAATACATACCTCCTTCATCGCCGCCGCCACCACCATCATTGAGATCAGCATCTTCCTCCATCACCACCATCATCTTCTTCTAATAAAACAGAGATTTGATATCCTCCTTCACCATAGCCACGACCTTCACTTTGTGTGTTATCGTCATCAAGAACAGCGCGCGATGAAGAATCAATACCCTCCCCCACCATCATCAACCAATAAAAAATAGTTGGAATTCGATGATACTCCTCCACCACCATCGTTTCCAATCATATTACGATATCCTCCATCATCGTTAACGGCAAAAAAAAAAAAAAGGTCGGAGGAGAAACGACGGTGATAGTGCGGATATTTTCAAGAGAGCGGCGGCAGAGAAAGGTTTAGATACGAAAAAATGAAAATAAAGAAAGATTTTCTTTAAAAATAAATCACTCTTGAATGAGGGATAGTGGTAAATTTGTAATGTTGTATAATTCTTAATGGACCCCTGATGGGCTTTGGATAGAGAGGGGTATTTTTATTGTAGGATAAGGGTAGTTGTGTAGCCCGTCAGAATTGAGGGCAATTATATAATTCCCACATAAATAATTTTATTTTGCTTTCCT
>JAJJWW010016222.1:0-24224 GCA_023531295.1 Papaver armeniacum
TGAAAATTACTCTACTTAGGGTACGGTAATTTGGGGTGTGATGAGGAATGAATTTAAAACCTACAACAAATGCAGCTTTGCGGTGAGTGCTTGTAGATTAGAGAGATCGATACATGCAAAATTAAACTAAACAAAGTGGCCAGATTCCAGACTTATTTCGGTCACAAAGTGAAGGAGATAGAATTTGATCTTAGGGAGAGACGAAGAAAAGAGTGTTGAAGATTGTGAAGGTGGTGGCTTGCTTACTTGACTTGTGTCGGAAAGTGGCGGAGCTTACGGTTAATGTAAAGGAGGCTACGGATGTCAATTTACATCTTGTTTTCTTTCTTTGTTGTTGTTGTTTTGAAAATAGGGCGGAAGACCTATTTATACCTGAGCCTCATTCACGTTTCGTGGGAAGTGAGTAGTGGATGATGGAGTAGTGGAGTTGTGTGTCGGTAGCGGCCGGTCTTGCCACTTCTCCAGTTCATCTCTAACCGTCCATGACTCCCCCAACAGTTCTTGTGTCGCGGGTTGCTGTTGCCACGTGTAACCACTCCAGACGATATTTGATAAGTATCCCAGTTTGTGGCTTATGATTGATGTACGGAATGTAGATCGTCGTCTGAAAGATAGCATGTGTTGGTGAATCACCGTTATTGGAAAGTGTCTGTGCGGTATCGTGTGTATTTTATCGTCTTGCATTGCAGTGTGGTAAAGTAGCGTGTGGCTGCTCACTAACCAAATAACTCTGACAGGAGTTGTATAACCAAGGCAGTGAGGTCGAATGAGATGAGATAATCTTTGAAGCCCTTTCATGCAACAAACAGATGATAAATTAAGTTTTAAAAAGAGTGCGCAAGCATCACTGCTTAAGCTTAGGTGACAAGCATGGGAAGGATTTTGGAAAGCCAGCGCCGCGTGTGACGGCATGATGAGTGTGTAAGCACAATATTAGTTCCTCATGAAACGCGATGGGGCCACTCGGTGGCCAGGTAAAGAGGTCGGGTCGGTTCTGGCAATCCTTTCTTGCCAAAAGGGACAAACTGGCTGATGATTTCCCTAGTTTGGGCACGCGTTTTGAAGGCCAACATTGTTGGTTGGTTTTGGTCGATCCTCCCGTGTAGGTGGTGAGTTGGGTGTTCACACATGCGGTGGCATCCAGCTAAACGTGATCTAAGCCGTTTCAAATCATGGGGTGAGTTGAGCGGTCGAGATCGGTTTAGGATTTGGGAGTGTAGCTGCACGAGTTTGGGCGTGCGTTTTGGGTTGTGGGAATGATGTGCCTTAGTAGACCATGAAGAAGTGAATGGGCCCACGGTGGTCATGCTAGGGTATGACAGGCCCTTGCCGATCCTAATCGTGACCCTCCAATTAGATGGGAGGAAGTGGTGCGCGTGATGGTGAACCCTAATTTTGGCTTTCAAAGCCGCCTTTGACCATGCTCTTTTGGGGCGGGCGGTTTATTAACATTCTGACTGTCGATTTGGCTTTGGCCAGAGTGTGAAGTGTGGCAGGGCGGTCACATGGTGATTGTAATCGACATGCTCAGGGCCCTTTGGTCTACATCTACACCCCTCCATGCTCTGAAGATGGATGGTTGAGGCAGTTCTGCGGCACATGTATATCATAGAAGCCGCTAATTAGGGTTTCGAGTCCATAATGCTTAGTATGGACGGTTTCTTGGCAAGCGAAGGCCAATGGTCGACCATATGTGGTCAGCGGTGTGTATCCATCACCTTGAGGTGATGGGATTGATGCAGTCATCGATCATCGCTTGTGGAGTTGGATGTTTAGCACGATCGAATCATATTTGTGAGGCTAAGGCCAGTGTGTATTCCATACACCTTGGGGTGATGGAGATTGATCGTAGTCATCAATCATGCTTGTAGAGTTGGATGGCATTGTGATCGAGATCATATTTGGCAAGAACTAAGTAGTGTGTATTCCATACCTTGGGGGTGATGGGAGATTGATGCAGTAGTCAATGCTATTGCTTGTGGAGTTGGATGAGCTAGCGATCGAATCATGTCAGGAGGCCAATACGGTCAAGTTAGGATGCTCATGGAGCTAGTATAACTCACAGAGAGGGACTCAATGGAACATTTATATAAGCACGCTGAGAGGGCTAGGGCTAGTATAACACACCGAGAATCGGCTACATGCTGGGTATTTCGTACATGGATTCATTATAGTGCTTGGAAGTTCGTGTTACTCATGCAAGAGTAACACTCGGTCGTCATGCCACCGCGATAGTGGTGCAGGAAATGCAAGGGGATGATGAAATTCACGAGGAAGGATTGTTGCTTGCATGCTCCAGACTGGAGGAATTTCATGTATTCCGAGAATCAGGATTGTTGCTACATGCTCCATTCTTGGTGAATTAAGTGAGAGTATCAGTCACTTATAAACGGCTTTATCTTTTACAAGATGTCGGCGCATGATTTTTCGGGTTTTTACAAATTTAACCTTGAGCGAAAATCCACCATCAACGCATTACTAAGTCCCACCGCCTAGCACATAATGGTTACACTAACATGTGGTAGGCGTGAGGATGGTGATCATGCGAAATGACCAAGCTAGAGTGAATGCCTCTATTTGCAGGATAGTTTCACTCTTGTCGGGCGTTTTCACTGGAGGCAGTGGTCTGCGTCTTGATTAAGGATGTGAGAGCGGACGATCGGTGGTGAACTTTAGTTCCTCTTGGCACATGTGACTTCAGCTCCTTAGGTGACCACTATCATAAGTATACGTACTTCCTCGGGTAATTTGATAAGCCTTGTCAGGTGTGCTCCAGGGTAGTAGCCTTCCATAGGTGGTAAGTAGAGACTTCTCTTCCTTACAGGATTACATTAGGCTTGTGAGATTATAAAGAATCATCCCAACGTGGTCGTTATTCTTTATCCGGTATCTGAGTGTACTCTGATTTTCGATTAATTGATGTCGTTTGATGATCCTCTCTTTTTTTTTTTTTTTGTGTGCTCACTTAACCTCTTCTTCTACTGATTATCAGCAGGCGAGTGAGCTCATTGTTTGCTTCCCCGAGGAAGAAGTTTTGAAGTTAACTGACACAGAAGACCATCGCATGGAGAAGTGATGGCTAGATTGATCCTCCTCTTCGTGAAGTGGTGTGCTATACGAGGGGGATGTCCCATCTCCCTTGCCATTATCAGGAGGACACTCTCTCTGTGCACTTTGTTGCAAATTGACATGGAGGAACGGCGGAGGCGCGAGGAAGCGGCTGCGGACACTGAAGTAAGCGCAAGGGCGAGAGAGATTTGCTGGCCCGCGAGTTGAAGAGGCGGAGGGTTTGAGCTGACCATACGAATGAAAACAAGTGTGATTACCGGTTGAGGACGGCGTGATAATCCTTGATTAGATACGGGCCCAGGCACAGGCGTTTGGAAGCGACACATGACTCTTGATGTTCATGCCTTTATTCTCCTGCCCGAAGATGTTGGGATGGGTGCGCTGCGCTGCTCTTTGCGGAATGCGATGCGAGCGAAGGAGATTGAGAGGGGAGCGCATCAGCAGGTGATGAGCAAGAATCGCGGTGATGCGGGCGAGGGTGACTCTCTTGTGGTCATTTTCCATACTTCTTTTTCAAACATCTTCCGTGCATTTGAATATCTCCCTTGCACTCAGTGGCAGGCGAGTTCAAGTTTTCCTTCGTTTTATGGTTTGAACAAGTTTTTTTTTTATAATCTTTGCCAAGTGCAAATGAATCTTCACCAAGGAACAGGTGTTCTCCACACGTGATGCTGTGATAAAAAGTAATTATCATGATAGGATATTACGGACTGTGATCGATATCTTCCTGCGGCTTTGCTGGGCGGATGGCTCAAATCGCTATGCCTTCGTTCTATTTAAAATATTTGCTTAGGGTTTCCCTTTTGCTCCAGTTGATTTGGTAGAGCGAGGACTTTGTGTCTTTAGGGTAGAGAAGATTCTGGATGCAGAAATAATACTTCAATTGAATTGAGGGTGAAAATTGAAACCCCACAACTATGAATGCAATATTACTACAGAATCATTTCGGAGGAATTACAAGTGTGACGAAATTATAATAAGAACCTGTTGGAAAAATAACCTGGCGAAGTGTGGAGGATGCGGAAAGTAACAGTATCTTGATGCGATAAGGTTTGAGCCATCGCGAGTGAGCTACATTATGCCCTCCCGGGTTATCGGCGTTGATGAGCTTGCGGTAGCCACTAGGATAACATGCGCTACCGGTACGGTTCATCTTCTCTTTTGGTGGGTGAGTCGAGGTGGAGTGGTGTCTTACCGTCATGCTTCCAACATTGAACGTAGTGTAATCTTGGTCTCCCAGTGAATGGGTTTTTGGCGTCAGACCATGGACCCTTGACCTTGTTGTCTTTGACCAAAGGCGACCTCATGCTCTTGATAAAGAAAGCGTTTGCAGAAAGAAGTAGGCTTCCCATTCACGTCTCTAGTAGGGGTTGGCTTGTTGGTTGGAGCCAGGTCAGGACTTGTCAAAATGAGGGGCGGTAGGTTGTGGGAAGGTTGCGTGACGAGACTTACTTGAGATTGGAACTTTTCAATGTATGGCGACAGGCTCTCTCAGGAGGTGCGTCATGTTGGAAAGTTCTTTGGCAGTGCAGCTGATGTTGATCATCAGGTAGTCCGCGGAGCATATTGGAATTCTTTCGAGTAGGAATAGGTAGAGGGCAGACTCAAATTATGGTTTTGTTGTCACAGCTTATCCGAGAGCGTCACAGGGGATCATGTCGTAGCTGGGATGATCTTTGACACGTAAATTTTGCTTGCGTCGGCGTCTCCCATTTTGATTTCAAGATTGGCATGTCCATCACGCATCTCCCTAAGCTCTCCTCTGAATCTTTGACCACAGTTGGGTGACGAGTAGCTCACTGCTTGAATCTGCTTTCAAGGTCTTGGCCAGTAATGATGTTAGAAGTGGAAGCCGTGTCAAGTGCGCTATGAACTTAAGCGCCCCTTCGTAAGTGACGGTTAGTCCCAGTTCCCTTGCTCGCGTCTTGCGGGAGAGTCGGGTTCTTGAGCTGCTCCACGGATGCAAACGCACACTGGCCCAGCGTGATTGAGGCGCGGAAATATGTCTTGGCCTTTGTCCCTTGGAAATACAAGATTTCACATGTACGCTCCATCATAGATTGCAGTCTTAGAACGAAGTCAGAAAATCATACGATTTCCGATAGGTAGAGATCTACATGAACACGCTTCTCATTTCAAGTGAGCTCCATCTCTTTTCCTGAATATTTGTTTAACATTGCGATCTTTAGTTGGATGGACGAACTGTGATAGCAACGATTATGCAGGATCTTCCATCTCTTCCTCGGTCGGAGGCACGCCCGATAGGGGGAGCTTTACGGCGTCGTCTTGGATCACGGCAGAGCCCATCCCTTCCATTCATGGGAAAGAGCTTAGTGTCTTTGTCGTTTTGTGCGAGTTTTATGCATTCCTTTTCGAGACGAAGTCTTGTGTCTTTGAGATGTTCGCTTGGTTTGTTGTTAGTTATCGACTTTCCTCTTTTCTCCTCAACTTCCCACCACGGCTCACGAAGGGCGGTGTTGTATTGTTTGTTTGTGAGGCCTTTGCTTCCTCGACTTTAACTTTTAAAATCTTCATGGTATACTGGATTTCTTTCTAGTAATGCGCGGGTGCAGTTGTTCTTGAACGCTGCGGCTTCATGGAGTTCGAGCGTTTGAAAGCCAGATTCTGCGGGCGCGGTATATGGGTATCGTCCATTGATGCATGATTCCACCAATTGCTTGGGTCCGGTGGCTTATTCCAGATCGTGTGGCAGTCGGTGCCCAGGTTTGAATCTTGAAATCGTTAGGATGTTCATTATTCAAAATGGAGAATTCTTCCAGTGCAGCGTGATTTGTTGGACGAAGAAATACTCTGTAAAGAAAGCCTTGTGACCATCTGGCTCAGTTCTGGATATCATTGGCGCAATGTTGTTGTACCCGGTGTATGCCTCCCAGTGAGTGATTTGAGAATTCTTTTAGTAAACATGATTGTATTCATGTTCCCCCAAAGCTTCAAGAATCGGGAAATGTGTTTCACGAGCATTACAAATCTGTCGCTAGGGGGGCCCAGGGAGAGGACAACATGGTAAGAGAATCCGTTGCACATCTTGAGGTATGGCTGATGTTGAGGTGTACGTCCGTTCGGTCCCCTTTTCCTCGACTTTGGAGAATCGCTCTAGATCTTCACGCGTAATGAAGTTGGAAGGAAGGCTGGCTCTCTCCTTGGCGCTCGAACCTTGAGTTTCTTCATTCATGTAGTCCAGGTGGAAACACACTCAGGGTGTCTTGAATGCATCTCTCTCGCCGACTCCAAGTTATAGTGAATCTTCTTGTGATACGTTAGATCAAGTTTAAGGAAAGTAGGTACCTCTTTACGAGTTACTGACCATACACATTTGAGTTTTAAGCGAAAATTTCATTTTTCTCCCATCAAATTACGCAATGGTACTAGGCAGTCTTCCCCTCTTTGTATCTCAGGCTCCTCGTCTGATGGAGGAGTGAAAGTTGTTGCTACAGTAGCCTTTGGAGCGTAACGCTCGAAGAATGCCGGGGTTTGCGGCTGCTGCGGAGCTGCAGTGATGGGGTGACCCCTGCTTGGGGATGTCTCTGCTCCGTACTGTTGGTGACGAGTGCGGCTCCTCGAGATGTGTCAGCTCGGTAGCTCCAGCAGCCGGGCACGTGACAGGAGTGTTATCCACGGCCAGCTCCGTCAGGGTGATTCTTGATCCAGGACACAGTTCACGCCATCTTGAAATGAATTGCTTGTGAATTGGTTACAGATCACCCTTTTGAAATTGATGAAATTGAATCGGATTTCAAAGAGGAGGTGATTTTCTGACTAGGAATTAATCTCCAACGTAATTGCGCCAATTGTTGATGGTGAAAATTACTCTGCCAGAATTTGGTAATTTGGGGTGTGATGAGAATGAATTTAAACCTACAACAGACATGCCTTGCAGTGAAGTGCTATGTAGATCGAGAGATCAATACGCTGCAGTCAGCCCTAAGCGAGAAATGGCCGGTTTCCGGACTTGTTTCGGTCACAAAAGTGAAGAGATGGGGTTGATCTTAGGGAGAGCGAAGAAGGTGTTGAGATTGTGAAGGTGTTGGCTTGCTTATGACTTGTGACGGAAAGTAGGCGAGGCTTACGGTTCTTTGTAAGGGAGGCTCGCGGATGTCGATTTTACTGTCTTGTTTTAACTTTCGTTGTTGTTTGAAATAGGGCGGAGAACCTATTTATGCAAGTCATTGAGCCTCGTTCGCGTTTCTCGTGGGAAGTGGAGGTAGTGGAATGATGGAGTGGTGGAGTTGTAGCCGGTAGCATGGCCGGTCCGCCAGCTACTCAGTTCATCTCTAGCAGTCAGAAGCTCCCTAACACGTTCTTATGATAAGCGCGATTTACTGACACCATATTATGGCAACGAGACCAATTTCCAAGTAGTATCTTCAGTTTGTGACATGATTGATGTCTGGAATGTGGATCGTGGGTCCACAGAAAGATAGCATGTAATGTTGAATTGAATAGCCGTTATTGAAGAAAATTGACTCATATGCGATATACATGTGGCTATACGGAGTGCACGTACGGTGTGGCAAAGTGACGTGTGGCCTCCCCGCTACTTAAATAACTCAGTAAGGTTCATATATCATTGTTAGTCGGACAGATGAATGATGTTTAAGGAGACACTCATCTATGATAGATGATGAAATTAGGAGTTTTTTAAGAGTGCGCAAGCATCCTCTTAAGCTTGAGTGAAACCAAGCATGGAAGAGATTTTGAAAATGACCGCCTCGTGTTGACAGCATGATGGTGTGGCGCTGTGTCCGTTCCCTCATGAAAACGCAATCAGGAGCCACTTTCAGTTGGCCAGGTAAAGAGGGAGTGGTGGTCGGTTTGCGTGGAAATCCTTTGCCTTGAAAGGGAGTTGAAACCGGCGACAGTTTCCCCAGTTTAGGCACGCGTTTGAAGCGACAACATTAGTTGGTTTGGTCGATCACCTCCGTGTGAGTGGTAGGTTGGTGTTAGCACTTCACACGATGTCAGCAAAACGTGTCCCAAGCCATTCCGTCATCATTTGGGTAAGTTGAGCGGTGAGATCAGTTTAGTTTGGGAGTGCTCTTTATACTGAGTTTGGGCGTGCGTTTTAGGTTGGTAGGAATGATGTGCCCCTTGGCTGAAGCTACATGAAGGTAGATGGGCCCACGGTGGTCATCTTTGTGGCCAGACCCTTGCTCGATCTAATCTGCTGACCCTCAAATGATCTTAGGAGAAGATGGACGCGCGTGATGGCTTGAACCTAATTTTGGCTTTAATGCGCAACGACCATGGCTCTTTAAGGCGGACGGTTTTGTTGCAACCAACCACGTTTGGCTTTGTGGAGTTGTACAGTGTAAACTGGCTGGTCCACCTCGTGGTGTGTCGACATGCTCAGGGCCCTTTGATGCATCTACACCCTCCATCTATACTGCGAAGATGGATGGTTGGGGGCAGTTTTGCGGCACATGTAATATCTTGCGAGCCCTAATTAGGGTTTTCAGTCCATATGCTTGGTATGGACGGTTTCTTGGCAACAAAGACCGATAATTGAGCCATGTGGTCAGTAGTGTGTCCTCACAGCAGGGTGATGGAATTGATGCGTGGCCATCGATCATGCTTGTGGAGTTGGATGGCCCCAAATCATGCTCGTGTTGTGACTAGGCCGTGTGTTCCATACACCTTGGGGGTGATGGAATTGATGCAGCCATCGATCGTGGCAGCAGGTTGGATGACTGCCCGTCGAATCGTATTTGGCCGAGCCTAGGCGTGTGTATTCCCATACACGGCAGGGGTGATGGAATTGATACGTAGTCGTCAATCCTTCTTGTAGAGTTGGATGGCGCGATCGAATCATATCAGGAGGCTGATACGGTCAAGTGGGATGCTGATCGGAGCTAGTATAACACGCGAGAGGGCTCAATGGGGCACTAGTATAACACACTGAGAGGTCTAAGACTTATTATAACACAGAGAATCGGCCTGTACGGGTATTTCGTACATGGATTCGTTTATAGTGCTTGGAGGTTCATTACTCACGCCAAGAGTAACACTCGGTCGTCATGCCCACGCTTGATGATGCGAATCTGGTGATATAGAGAGTCAAAGAGAGGGATTATTTTTGCATATGACTGGAGAGATTTCATGTATTCACGAGAATGGATTATTACTACATGCTCCATTCTTGGTGAATTAAGTAGGAGTATCAGTCACTTATAACGGCTTTATCTTTTACACAAGATGTCGGCGCATGATTTTGCAAGGAATTAATCAATAAAAGTCATAGTTATTCATCTTCAAATGTCTTAGTTGTGTGGATTCTTGTGAGGGTGTAGTGTAGATTTCGCAACTATAAAGATGAAATATGGCTTCCTCGTCATCCAGGTGTTGGGGTGCTCTTCATATTAATCACGTGCTCAAAATAGGTGTTCATAGCTCAAAAGTGTGAAAAACAAGAGAAAGCTATAACTCAGCAGTTGCAACGCCCGCCAAGAGGCGTTACAAGCAGTTGTTACCGAAGAAATAAGATCGCCTTTTAAACGTGCTTGTTTCCTGCAGAGAATAACGATATGGTTGTCTCCATAGTTCTCTTGTGCGTCTTATGTTCTTCGTGTTCTAGGGTTCTTGAGAAACGACACTTCTTGTAGAATCGAATATCGTAACAATAACATACTTTATATTGTCATTAGCAACATCGCGAAATCGCCAACGGACTAACATTAAAAATGACGCACGTACGACAATTTAAAATACGAGAAAGGTATGAAGAATCCGAGGAAGGTGACAAGAGCTTGCTAGAATATGAGATGTCATCCACTATGTAATATCCTATATAAAGAGGAGAGCAGGAGAGAGAAAGGGAGGATAATTTTGGTAAAGAGAGAGATATTATTTAGGAGAGATATTTTTAGAGAGAGGACATTAATTTCTTTATCATCTTCTTCCCTAAAATTAGATCTAGAGCTCTACAAAATATCCATTAATGGAGATTCCTAATGTAATACTTATGTAATTTCCAATAATCATAGTGAAGAATCCTAACCCCGTGGATGTAGATCACATTGATCGAACATGTAAATTCTTGTGTCTCCATTTATAATTTAGTATTTATCTTTATTTTCATATCAAATAAGTTTAGATCTAGAAATTATTATCAAAGATATGATGAGGGAGTGTGTTGTGGGATTTCCGCAACTACATTTTTGGCGCTAAGAAGCGAGGGGAGGAGTAAAGGATTTTGTCCTTCTGTAATTTGTTGGTTCAAGAAGTTTCCATGAAGATTAATTATTTCCATATTTTTCTAGATCTACAAGGTTTAAGTTCAAAAATGAAATTTCATGGAAGAAATCACACTTTGAGGGAGTAAACATCATCAACAATTCAAAGATATGAAAAGAATAAGAAAAAAATTAATTTCGTAAGTGAAATTTAAAAAAGAAAACCAAGGTTTCAATTGAAGATTTACATGTTAGGGAGAAAAGCAAGAGGCAAATTGTTGAAGAGAAATAAAGGAAGAACAAAGAAAAGGATAAGAACAAAACGTTGTGATTTTTATCACAAATAGAAACTCATACAGATGGTTTGAGTTTGGCGAAGAAACTTGATGTCGCAAGATCGAATCTCGCCACATTCATATTTTTTCACATTTTTCTCTGACTGGAGAGGAGAAAAGAATAAGAGGTGGTTTACATGCGTATCTTCGCAAAACAAAAGCTAGCAGAGATGGTTAGAGTGGGAAACAAACAAACCTGAGGTCATGTGTTCGAATTCGCGGCCGCACAAAAATTTTCAAATATTTTTTGAACTTTCAAATGCGAAGAAAGGAATAATATTGCGGCATTGTGTGTTTCCTTGTGCAGCGACAAGTAGCCCAGGATGGTCAAGGGAATACCGAAAGAGATTGGAGTTGCGAGATCGAACCTCACCTCACTCTTTATTATTAACATATTTTTTACTAGACGCTAAGGAGAAGATAATAATAAGAAGACAAAGAAGATGGCTTTCTTTCGCAAGATATATTTTTTGGTATCACGACCCGAATCCCACCGTCCACAATCCTTTACTATTTTACTACAGGCGAAGATATAATTAAAACTAAAGATTGTTTCATTCCTTTTCGCACATGATCGTGTCGTAACCACAATCAAATTAATTAATACTTTACTACCTAATTAACAAGTAATATAGGGTAGTCAAGGTCGATCCCACGAGGAGCACGAGATTCTAGTTGTAAAAATTGTCACAAGGGGTGTAAAAGCAAAAGAAAATAAACAAAGCAATTAAAATTGAAAGTTGAAAGCAATAAGAGAGACAAGATCAAAGGAATCCTTCTTCGTTCGAAACAATGAATCAAGTTATGTTTCTCATCTACATGTTATTAGTCACAAATTATCACCAACCGTAGGTAAAGCTGACCTAACTCGATTTTAAACCCCTAAATCCCTTGTGTCACCGGACACCTAAGTTCTCACTACGGATTCTAATCACCAAGCCACCTAGAATTAGCTCAACCTAGATGTAACTTGGCTCATGCATTAAGTTTTGTGAATTTCTTAGGTTGATATTAGTAGATTAGACTCTTAGCTCAAGGTCCACTTGCTAACGTTGTTTCTACACACAATTGCTCACGGAATCCCTCCAAGGTCTCGGTGGTTTGCTACTTATGTAAAGAGTCAAGAAACGATTACTTATCTCCTAACTTTCACTAGCTTTAGATCAAATTAACAAATCAATTTAGCATTCCAAACAATCTATCAATCAATCATGAATGTCTTTAAGAATCACTCCTATTAGTAAAACAAACAATAATCATCTGAAAAACTTCAAGATAAAATTGAAAACAAAAAACTCAAATCATATTAAGAACTAGGAATTCATCCTCAATCAATAAATTAACTACTCATGTTAAAGAGTTCACACAAAGAATAAGAAAAGAAAAGAATTGTGTGTAGAGATGATGTGTAGAAAAGAGGTGTGTAAAAGATGTCTAGAAGTTGTAGAAAACTTCATTTATAGGCTTCAATATTCTCCAAATCTTCAAGGAATAGGAATCCTTTTTCTTTTTGCAATTCAATTTCCAAATCAAACTTTTCTCAACTCTTCATCTTCTCTTTCCAAATTTGAGTCCAATTCTCCATCAATTCACAGCCCAAGTCTTCACACCCTTGAGAAATCATAGAAAATTCTGGAATTTTTGGCTCGCTTAAAGCGGGATTGTGGCGGAATCCGATCGAACTGTCACTCACGCAACTTCCGAAATTCACTGGAGATCACATCGGAATCTTTGACTGGAATATTAAATCGATCATGGTGGGACTAACAGTCAAACAAGGTCAACCGTAGACCAATCGTTAGTCAAAGGTCAAGGAGAGAGTGAGTCAGAATCTGAGAGTCGGCTATGAGTTGACTTTCTTTGCTCGCTTAACGGTCTTTACTCGCAATTGATTCTGAGTTAAGTTCAACGAGAGTCAGGTCGACTGGCAGCAGAAAATTCAACGGAAGTTTACTCTATTTGTTGAGCATTTCTAGGGCCGATTTCAGACGATTTCTCTCCCCCGCACAATCCTATACATTCATCTAACACCATTCCATAATTCCCGCTATCATTCATCCCATCACACTCTTTCATCTGCAACGGCCATCGCTCAATCTTCTAAACTTCTTTGCACCACCGGTTCTCTCGCGCAAAACCCACTTCATTCCTTGCTTAATAACCGCAACATCCCGCCGATACTAATTCAACTCTCCACTGCAAAGATCACCAATACCTCTCACCACAAACCACCATCACTAACCATAATTCTTCCTTGCTCCAAACTCACCGCGCTCATGTGCATTTCGGCTCAACTACTTTGAGACCACTAGCTTGGTCCCTAGCTCAACCTTCTTCTTGCCTTGCAGACAAAGCTCAACCACCTCGAGCCACTGCCAAACTCAAGCTATATTCATCTCACCAACACACCATTGCACCCGCATCAACTCGACCCGACTATAAAACCTTCAACACTGCTCTTCCTGACAATCACCAAGATCTGCTCTCAATCTCATCCATTCAAGACCACCAAGAACATAGTCAGTAACACCTAATTTGAGTCCATCTGCATTTTGTTAAGTTCACCCATCTAGGACCATGGCATCCACTCCACTGCAATATGAGCTCAAGCTCAAGATACGGTGCTCGGTTAAACCACCAATGCCTACACTTCGCAATCCTTGCTTCCTCGCCAAACTTCTTAGCTTCCACCAGTGCTTTCCTTGTCTCGGACTCACAAATCCATTGTTCTTTCTGCACCCTGTCCAGGTTCCTCTCGAGCCTTCTCTTAAACCCCCTGGGGTTCTTAATCACTTCGCCATAGCCTGCTCAAATCTTCACCCAGATCGACTAATTTCAAATTTCTTCCTTTGGTTGCTTCTGCATTCGCATTCCCTCGTAATATTATTCCCACCGCTACTTGCAACTCGCCAACCTATCAGCCCCACAATCTCTCGTAATCTCTTCACATTCAAATTGCACCCATAACTCCCATCAAACCACTGGCCTCAACACCACCGCAACTCCACCAGCTTTAACTTGATTAGCTTGAGCTCTTCCATTCTCCATTCCATCATCTCCAAACACTCGTAACTTGATAACAACCACCACGCATAATTTCGTGATCTCAAACTTACTTACCAATTCAATTCCAATTTCAACCAAAACCCATGAAAATCTTCAACACCAACCGAACCTCAACTTGCCACAGAATGCAACAAAGAATTAATTCTCTCGATCTTCATCTCAAATTGTATAGTTCCTCTAACCCCAACCACCAATTCCAAGCAAAACCCCATCTTCCATTCATTCCAACGATCGATCTACAACAAGAAATCATGACTAAACCCAAGCTCTCAAGTTCCAACATAATCTCAAGCATAGGGTCTTCTCCCAATTCTCGCGACCATCAAGAACAATTTTGTTCTTCTTCTCGAATCTCGACTAACAAAGAAAACCTAATTCAAACTTGATCTCATTCGGACATCTCTCTCCCAGTTCTTGCTCGATCCGAATAAGCAGCCACAAATTCCAATCACCACCTTCTTCTTTTGTTCATCATTGGCGACACCCTCTCGTGATTCTCCCTCATTCTCTTGCAAAAACACCTTTCAATTTCTCTCGATTTCGACGCCATTTTTCCTCTCGAGTTTATTAGCAAAAGAATGGCTCTCGTTTTACTCAGTTTCAGGTGATATTATGATTGAGAAGAAACGTTTCTCGATTTTAGGGTTGGGTTAAATGGGGCGGATTCGGTTTTGTTTTGGATCGGGCACGGTTAGGGTAATGGAGTGAGTTTAGGGTGTGGGTTAAAATGGGCTTTGGGTTTAACATCCATGGATATAACCCAACCCTTTTACCACCGATAATGTAAAGACTATGTTTTCGGATAAGGGCTACCCAGGTTGGCAGCCCTTAACTTTGACTGGGCTCATATATCAATCGCCTCGTAAAATGACCTTTTGCCCTTTTGGCTCAAATTGGGTGATTTCTTCTTCTTTTCCCTCCGTGTGACTCACAAGAGCTAAAAACTCAAAACAAGCGTAAAATACATAATTTACAAGAAAAATAGCAAAGAAAGCATAAACTACTAGATAGTAAATTAGGTGTATTCTACACCTATCAACACACAAGACGAGCACGGTTAGTTGGTTAAGCTTCGCTAGAGTGAGTTGTAGTACTCGAGTTCGAGTCTCCTCTTCGCAAAGAATTTTGCTTCGCAAACGTTCAGCAGCGCAAAAAAATACTACATACGAGATGTTTACTTGAAAGATATTTCTTTAGTTATTTTGCAAAGAGAAAGTAGGTGATTATTTAACGAGGAAACACTTCGCAGAGGCGGGCTAGCACATTTGGTAGCAAGCAAAGAGAATGGGTTTCAAGACGGGTTCGAATCTCGCATTGAGTGTATTTTTTTCGTGAATTTTTGAGTAACATAGAGATGAAGTTATCAATAAACAAAACCATTGTTCCATTATGTCACAAACAGAAACTAGCAAAGCGTGGAATACAAGTATAAGGTCGCGAGTTCAAGTCTCGCCACTTGACCTTTTATTTTTTGTGCATTTATGCATTCAAGAGGGATCGTCAAACGGTCACAAGAGACAACTTCGTAAGAGAAGAAAAAGAATAAGAAGGCAACTTCGCCAACTTTATCAAAAACGGAAGTTGGCACATATGGTAAATCCAGGGTATGCGTTCGTTCGCAGGATCGAATCCCAACTTTCGCAGACTTTTTGCATGTTTTTACTCGAAATGCTAGAGACGAAGATCACATTAAAAGAACGATATGGTCACATTCTTTCACAAACAAGAGCCAGGAAATTTGGTCGGAGGCATGAATGCAAGCAAAGCAGGTCGCAGGATCAATTCTTGCTTCTCGCATATTTATTTTTGTTATGCGAAAGAAGAAAGCGATGATTATTTCAAGTTAATTTCGCAAGAGAGGGTTAGAATGATTAGTATGAGCGCGAGAATATGTGTGAGGTGTCAAGGGTTCAAATCTCATTTCTCACACTTCTTTTTGCCGCGAGAGATAATTATATTTTGTGCGATGTTTATACATTTCAAGGATGCTAGCTTCGCAAGCAAATCATATACTTCGTAAGAGACAACAACAAAGACAAACCATAAAAGCTAAGTACCACTTTCCTTGAACATTTTACTTCTCTGTAAAATAAAAGATTTTTGATTTGATTTACAAAAAGCGATTCAATCGCAAGATTACAAATATTCTAAGATTTCAAGATTATAAAGACTTCAAAATTACAAAGATTTCTAGATTACAAAAAACCTTAAAAATTCAATTTATATATTTCTCTAGAATATTTCTTTTATAGAGAATAAAAGATTTTTGATTTGAATCACAAACGCGATACGATCGCATAATTATAAAGATTTCACAACTCGAAGATTTCAGACTATAATGTATTAGAATTTCTGAATATTTACTTTGCTTCAAATGATATGATATTATGGAGAATGAATAAAAGAAATGACAGAAATGAAAGAGTGAGTGAAAGAAGTGATAAATGAAGGAAATGAATGAAAGAAAAGAATGAAGAATGAATGAAAGAATGAAGACATGCGAGAATTTACAAGAAAATGACAAGAGATTATCAAAGATCGAAATTACAAAAGAGTTTATATGGGAAGAATCAACAAAATAATAAGAGAAATGGCTAACTTACTATGGTGCACACCTAGTTCAACACAATTTCGCAAGAGGCAAAAAGTACCTAAAGTGCGTCATAGTAGGGGTACCTATTACAAAGAATTGCGGAGAAATGAAAGAATGAGTGAATGGGACGAACCTTTATGGCGTACACCCTAGTTCGCGAATAAAATTTCACAAGAGGCAAATGTAAGACCTAAAGTGCGTCATATAAGGGGGTATCTCTTAACATGGCTCGGGAAAAAGGTTACATTGCTCCTAGAACTCGGTCATGGAGATTTGGGGCCCATGAAAGCCTATCTAGGGGAGAGATACCTTGGATTTCCAACTATATATATATATATACCCTGCAGACGCCTCCCAGGGTCTCTTCATGAGTGTATGCTCAAGGCGCCGAGGTACACAGTTGAGCCAAGAGTGCGGGCATTTAAAGTGTCTCGGCCATTCTTGGCAAGTCTTGGCACATGCCGCACCGGCGAAGAAAACTCACTTAGGGTGCAGCCCTGCAGAACTATAAGCCCTATAGGTATAAGGGATAAGAGGTCACAAAATCAATCGGTTGTTGTTTAAGACCGGATGGGAGAGCTAGTGTTATGGCCGATGTACGCCTCCTTGAAGGGGCAACCAGGGAGATGATAAGGGCGGCACCCTCCATTAGGGAGCTGATAAGTGTCTTAAGACGCAAATGTCACGAGGCTTTATTTTCGCAAGAAAATTTATGCTTGTCATATTTGTGCGATGATCCTGCAGAGGCAATAATACTAACGCGAGGATAAGACGAGATCAATGGGTCTTTACATGAAGTGTAAAGACGTCCTAACATTTCGTCGCAAGACGCAATGTCATGGGGTTTTAAGTTTGCAAGAATTTTAGGCCTGTCATATTGTCGCAATAAAAATATCCTGCAGAGGCAATAATACTAAAGAAATGATAAGACAAGATCAATGGGTCATTACATGAAAAGGTAACGACGTCACTGCGATTTTGTCACGTAAGACAATGTCATGGGACTTTATGTTCGCAAGAATATTTAGGCCCGTTATATTATCACAATAACGAGGGGTGGCAAATAAGACCTTTAACTAGGAAGGCAAAATAAGACCACACAAAATGATAAAGGCAAGGTCAATGGGTCATTACATGAAAATGTAAAGACGTCCTGCGATCTTGTCGCAATGACAAATTCGGGCGAAACATTTGCGAGATTATGCTTAATTTTCCATTTGCATACAAATAACAAGAGGAGTAAGAACTTAGAACAATAAATACGTGAAGAAGAATGCATATATTAAAGACAAAGCGGAGGAGAAATGAAGAATGGAAGCAATTTAAAGCTACATCAATTCTAGAGCGGCAAAATGAGCTAAGTAACACAAACATTAGCTATACATTGCAAAGGATAAGCATTCTCATCATACAAGCATCATACTTGCATCATGAAAGCATTGCATAAGCATGTCATGGCATAAACATCGCATACACATTTCATAACATAATAATTACATAAGCATTATATTCGCACAAGTATTTTACAAAATTTATAAGAATATTCTAATTTACATGCAGATGTGATTATTTCACAAGATGTGATTATTTCGCTCAATTATTTCACAATTATAAAAGCGGTGAAGAGATTATACTATCGCATGAGCACAAAACATGAGACGGAGGCAAAATAAAGAATGCAAAACAATTGACTCAATCAACACTTCTCAAGGATTCTACCCTCATAGATAAAGAACAGAGGCAACTATGGATAACCAAGAAAACATTTTATATTCTTCATCTTCTGGCAAGAATCATTTCCAAAGTGGATGTTCACTAGTGAATAGCAAGAATCCTCACAAAATGGAATAATAACCCATGAACAAGCAATACTTCTCATTCGCAATCAAGGACGGATACTTCTTCAAGGATACTTCATACTTCTTATACTTCTTCAAGGATACTTCATACTTATTATACTTCAAGGGTTGATACTTTATTTATTTCACAAAGCTTCGAAATTCGCAATAGAATAGAGGCAAGTACGTACTTTTCAAGTCCAATTATTCTTTCGCTCGTTCCTTCTTCAACAAAGATCAAAGACTACTATTAACAACGGATTTTTCTTAACAGATCGCTCTTCGAACAATATTCAAGAAAAAGAGGCAAGATGTAGATCGGAATATCGCAATAACAACATACTTGCGATATTGTCATTACAACATCATGTGTGGCCATATGGACTAACATTAAAAATGACGTAATGACTGACACGGCAGTAAATACGAGAAAGGTGGGAAGAATCCGCGATAAGGTGACAAGAGCTTACGGAGAATATGAGATGTATGTGAGCCGTCATCCACTATGTAATATCCTATATAAAGAGGAGAGCAGGAGAGAGAAAGTGAAGATAATTTTGGAAGAGAGAGAGAGATATTATTTGGAGAGATATTTTTAGGAGAGAGACATTAATTTCTTTATCATCTTCTTCCCTAAAATTAGATCTAGAGCTCTACAAAATATCCATTAATGGAGATTCCTAATGTAATACTTATGTAATTTCAATAATCATAGTGAAGAATCCTAACCCCGTGGATGTAGATCACATTGATCGAACCACGTAAATTCTTGTGTCTCCATTTATAATTTTTAGTATTTATCTTTATTTTCATATCAAATAAGTTTAGATCTAGAAATTATTATCAAGATATGATGAGGGTGGTGTTGTTGGGATTTCCCGCAACTACACTTCTCTAGTGTCATCCGCAACCCTTCTCCTTCTTCTTCACCTTCTGTTGCTACTTCTCCTCTCGCAGATTTCTCTCGCTTTGATTCTCGTGAGCCTCAATCGACCCCAAAACTCCCGACTCTCTATTTTGGACTCGAAACCATATATTTATACGCCTACAAAATCAAGAATATCTCCAAAATATCTTCTGATTAAGATTATTTTCTTCGAGAATAATTCTCAAGTACTTCCCTTTCATGCGTATTCTCTCCCTTTTTAGCCCAAATCTTATCCATTTGGCAGTGATGGCCGAACTACTAGGGAAGACATCCTTTTCTACTCCCGCACGTAACTTCCATATTTGTCATGAAGAACAAAAAAAACTCCCGTAAGATATTTTCTTCCCTGATTTATCCATAGTCCCATATTTTTCGATTTCAAACCCATTACCTATCCCTGCTTTTGGGCTAGTAGGGATAACTCAACTCCATTTCGATTTGAAACTCATTACCAATCTTGTGTTGTCATGAGGATCAAACCAATACAAATCGTGAAAAAGAATCCCAAAGAATCTCTCCCATATCAACCATAAATCAAGAGATCCTTGCTTTCCTGTTTTAACTAACACCGAGTTATTCACCCATGTTTGTTGATTTAATCAACCATACCATGGATGTTTTGCTCCAACAGATCCATTCCAACACAATCCCGCCATTGAATCTCTTCGGAAGTCCGGAAACTCGAAGACCTAAACTTTTCTTTCTTCTAGCAATTTTTCCCGCCAAATCTCATATTTGAATTTGAGAAGATGATGCCCCTTATCCATTTCCAAGTGCCGAATAGTAAGTGGTCTCCCTTAGTAATTGATGTGCCCATATCCAAAACAGGGTCCGAATAGTAGTTTTTCTCCCACTGAGCCAAATACCACTTTTCGAGCCAATTTTCCCGTAAAACCTTATTTCTCCAAAAACACCTACAAAGACATAAAAATACCAGAAATAAATACAAAATCGAGCACTAACAAAATATACAATTGAGATTAAATCAAACACAAAAATGTTTTTATCATAGATTGGCTTGAGATTAATTTCTTGATAGGCAAGATAGAAAGTAGTACAAACATCTTCGTCTCATCGTTTTGTGATTCCACAATATCTTGTTTCGCATTTAGTCGATTAAGATTATTGTGAGGTGATTGATATTTATAGGATGTTCTTGGGAATATAAGTCCCAGATATCAATTTGGTTCATGTTCACCTTGATTTATCAAAAGGCAGAACTAAACTCGTAGGTATTTCGTAGGAGACCGATTTATCTACTCATGTAGACTTTCGCGTGACACAAATTTGTTTATTACGGTCTTCGGCTTTGGGGTCGTAGCAACTCTTAGTTGTGGGTGAGATCATTAAGGAATCAAGTGTGTAGTATCTTGCTGGGATCGGAGACGTAAGGAGCGCAACTGTACCTTGGATCAGTGTGAGATTGATTGGGGTTCAACTTCGATCCGGATCGAAGTTAGTTTGTAGTAGGTTAGTGTTCGTAGCGGTTTAATACGGTGTGT
Source organism: Papaver armeniacum (assembly GCA_023531295.1). Lineage (NCBI taxonomy): Eukaryota > Viridiplantae > Streptophyta > Magnoliopsida > Ranunculales > Papaveraceae > Papaver > Papaver armeniacum. The sequence continues at coordinate 20,522 of JAJJWW010016222.1, forward strand.
GTTCAATCTCGGACTAGGTCCCGAGGTTTTTCTCGCATTTGAGGTTTCTCGCTAACAAAACTTGGAGTGCCACATGTTATTTCTTTTCCGCATTATATTTTGTTATATAATTGAAATATCACAAAAGTTGTGCGTTGAATCGATCAATTGGTAAAATCAGGCCTTTGTTGTTGGTCAAATTGATTGATCCTTGAACATTGGTCTTTGGTACCTTTCAAAGTTAATTTCTCTTGTATTCAATTAGACTTGCAAATTTCTATTTGCTTGAGTAAGTATTGAATCGAGAAATTGATATATAACTCCTTGATATACTTTCTATTAAGATTGAGTCTGGCTGTCTAGTTGATTCTCTTAAAAGTATATTGGAGTTAGTCTATAAAGATTGCTAAGCGAATTATTGGGTGAGGTTGTTGTACCCCCACTTTTTCAGTTCTTATTCCAAACAGTAAAGGAACAACAAATCTGTTTGGTAACAAGTCTATTCAATCTCAGTGATATGAGTTAGACAAAGGCTCTTCTGTTTAATCCAATAAACTCCTTTGTCGGGTTTAGATCTATCTATCCAACAACTACCAAAGTAGTGCAGTTTAGATTTTGCAGTCAAATATAGAATCTACCAAGATACTATATAGTGATGTCGATATACGCAACTAATCAATCAAATATATCAAGGATAAACTTATTATAGTTGGATACATTATCAAAGATATGAAACCAATAAAGAAATCTTCTTTGTCTTCAAATCTTCTTTAATCTTCAATAAACACCCGACACCACAACTTGAATCTCTTGTGATCAATCACGCATTTAACAGATCTGCTTAACAATGGATTATCAAAAGACGTCTTTAGATCTACAAACAGGTTCTAAGATCCCGTCGACACTTCGATCTAGTTTGAGTAAATCTTATATCTAAGAGAAGATTCTCAAGAATAAACAAACTAGGTGCAATCAAAGTTCAATGACCTTTAGTCAATCAAATCTAATTGAAAACTAATAATACCGTAACAATTATCTAGTTTCCCACCAACGATACTGTGAGAGCTTCTGATCCCACAAAAGTCTTTAAACAAACGGTCGTCGAGATTTCGCCTAATTAGGTGCTTTCCTCTCCGAATAGCGGATCACGGTAATAAAACAACAAAGACATTTTACTTTGGCTCTTAGGATAATTTTGAAATGCAAACTTGGGTATTTATAGACCAAGGAAGTTTGAACCAAGGAATTTCCAAACCGAATATTCTCAAGATATGCAATATATTTCCAAAAACGTTTTTCATAATTCCCGGAAATGCTCATCCAATATTACCAAATCTCACTAGAAAATTTTAATTAGTAAAATGCACATTACCAATTTTTATTTTCCCAGAGATATGCCTTTAATTGCCGGTAATTAAAAAGCATATAAAATTAACAACCTTAATTACAAGATTCTCAACTTATTTCGATCCTGGGATCTCCTTGAGTTATTGAGAATATCTCTCAACAATAAAAGATAAAGAGTTCTTTGAACATGTTCAAAGTATGCTCGACATCTTTCTCTTTGTAAATCCTTTTTCAAATTTAGAATTTTGGAAGATTATACCACACTTCCAAACAAGTTTAGAATTGGTTCATTTGACTTCCAGAACTATGTGATTGATCAAATATCAATTCACTAATCATGGGTTTAAGGTTCTACCAAACACAAGGATCAGTTCTACCTTAATATGGTTCCCTTGGGACCAAGTTACATCGATTCACCAGGATCAATTAAATCAATTACGAGGACCGGATTACCATATTCTCATGGTATTACTTGTGATCGGTTACACTAGCCACTAGGATCGTTACACTAATTACGAGGACCGGTTTCGCCAATTACAAGGATCAATTACACAACTCTTTTGTGATTGGTCATACCAATTACGAGGATCTACATACACGAATTACAAATTGAAAAGGCGAGGGTACCCAAATATACCTCAAGCTAAAACTTTTCTTACCTATAAGTCCTTTTTCCGAAAGTGATTGTCTATGGACCGAGTCGAGACAATACAACTAATGATTCACACTTCATGTAATCGTCTATGGATACGAGATAGAGACAATACAACAACGAAGTATGTTTACTTGATACAAAGGTTCGACTTAACCAAACACAATAGGATTTCTTATCAAGTAAATAGGAATTAACATTTGTGTAATTTACTTTAATTATAATAAAACAATTATAATGCGAAATATAAAGTAAACGACACAACAAGATTTTGTTAACGCTAAGAAACCGCAAATGCCAAAAAACCACAGGACCTTGTACTGCATGAATACTCTCGTGATTAAGCCGCTAAACAAAATTACACCTAACCATTATATTTGAGACCAAGCAACTAAACCTATAGTTCACCTAATTCCATCTGTATTCCCACGCCTCCAACTTATAAATAAGTTACGTACTTGGAACAATTCCTTTGGTTCGTATTCCAAACAGTAAAGGAACAACAAATCTGTTTGGTATCAACTCTCTTCAACCAAGTGATATGAGTCAAACAAAGGATCTTCCGTTTATCTTAACATAAACTCCTTAAATGGGGTCATTAGATCTATCTTATGTTCAATTACCTAAGTAATCGTTTAAGATTAAGCCAACAACACTCTTAATCCAAAGAATTGTGTTGATGCCGATCTACTCAATTAATCAATCCAATCTACCACAAGGATAAACCGATTATTAATTGGATCCTCTTTACCAAAACAAGTATTGTGCACACCCAAGATTATAAAACCCGAAGTCGGATCTTCAATATCTTTCTTTGTCTTCAAATCTTCTTAAATTTTTCAATACAAACCTTCACACAATCACTTGAATCTCTTGTGATCAATCACGCATTTAACTGAGTTTGTTAACAATGGATTATCACAAGATCGTCTTTAGAACTAACAACGGTCTAAAGATCCGACGAAACTCGAACTAGTTTGAGTGAATCTTATATCGAAGAGAAGATTCTCAAGCATAAACAAACTAGGTGCAATCATATTTCAACCACCGTTAGTCAATCAAATCAATCGAAAACAAAAGATAAAATACAATTATCTAGTTTCCCACCAACGTACACGCTAGAGATTCTCCAATCCCAAAGAAGACTTTAAACCCAGGCTACTGTGAAGAGATTTCGCCTAATTAGGTTACTTTCCCTCCGAATAGGTGGCTACACCGTAACAACAATAAAAGAGGAAGTATGTTGTTACGAAGGATTAGTTTGATAAAGGCAAACTTCAAGTATTTATAGACAAGGAAGTTTGGACACCAAGGAATTTCAAAACCGAAAATATTCTCAAGATATTCATTAAGGCACAAATTCGGTTTCCATAATTCCCTGAAATGCTCGTCATTCAAAAATAATGATCGAAATCTCTGGAAAATCTAATTAGTAAATGCACATTACTAATTCTTATATTTCCCTACAAAATGAAATTAATAACCTTAATTAAAAGATTTTTTAACTTTCGGTGTGTTATACTGGCCCGATTGAGCCCCTCTCGGTGTGTTATACTAGCCGTCGATTGAGCCCCGGCAGTGTTATACTAGCTCGGAGCTTGAGCATCGGACTCGGCGCTAGTGACGGCCTCCGGATTACGCATCCGATCGCGAGCCATCCAACTCCGTCAGCATGATTGGATGACCCCCGCGATCAACTCCATCACCCCCAAGAAGGTATGGAAT